>CAHIKZ030002112.1:1085000-1107500 GCA_903632075.3 Acanthosepion pharaonis
ACTGATATTATTTCTTGTGCTAATCTCGATAAGAGTTAAAACCTTATCTTAGTCAAGCCAAAGACAACTTCTAAGAAACAAGATCGCTGTGGTATTATTTGCCACGCAATCTGGATGGCTTAAATCGGCTGCTCAATGATGCAGGATTAGTATTTATTTGCCATATGATTTTCCTTTACTTAAATCTTCGGCTATTCAAAATTTGTCTGCAGTATTTCTTTTTTTTTTTTTGACTTGATTAATTATTGTTTTACCTTTTTAATGAATGATTTATTGTTTGTTTTTCTCATTGTTTTATTCCTCCTTCATTCAATTAAACCGCCACATTTCGGATGTTTTGTTTTTTTCTTTCTTTTACTGTTAACACGTAATAATCTGTCTATTTCTCACACAATATTTTCCAAAAATTGAAAAGATTATTTGTTATTTTCTTCATAGATATTTTCATCGATTTCTCGCATATTGTCACCTTTTTATTTCATTCTTCTTTTTTATTTTCATTGGTTTTTATTTGTGTCTTCACGTAAGAATATTTTTTTTTCTCTTGGCGTCTACTGTTAATCTCTTCTCAAACATTTTTCTGTTTCAATTTCTCCTTTAATTTCACTTCTTTTAATCACATTCTTTCAGGAATGCAGCGCATTTCAAAATTCCTTTTCAAAATGTAATCAGACGCAACAAATCCTTACTTTAATCTTTTTAGTATGTTTCTTTCTACTTTGTTTATATTAGCTTCGTTCTTTTGTGTTCTTCATGTTTTCTGGTTTTCATTATCCTAGTCTTTATTTATTTTTCCCTTTTTTTCGGTATTCACATTCGTTATTCATTTTGTCTTTATTCATTTTTTCTTTATTTCTGGCAGGGATTTTCGTTATTTTCGTCTATATTTATGCTTTTCATTCTTATCGCAATTCATTTATTTTCTTCCTCTTAACTTCTTATCACATTAAATGTTCTTGCATTTTCTTCAAATTTATTCTCATGTGACTTTTGTGTCCTGTAATCGCTTCAAGATCTTCTGCTATTTGTCTTCGAAATATTTTACATACATTCTTACTTTCATTTATTCTGAAACGTAAACACCTGAATTCATTTCTTTCTTTCGTAGTAATTAATTACCTTCTTCTTTCTTTGATAATAAACTGTTAATGTGTTTGGTTACCACTTCTTTACAAATTTTATTATTCTTTATCACCCATTACAATTTCTATATTTTCCATTTTTTAAATTTGAAGAATACATACATACACACACACACACACACACACATATATATATATATATATATATATATATATATATATATATATATATATATTGTGTATATTTAGGAAGCAATATTTCATTGATGCATGTTTCATGAAATAATATAGACAAGTTTTGTCTATTTTTTGGGGGTAAGTTCCTTTCATATTGTCTGATAAGCTTAATAACATTATCCTTGAAAGACGAAAAGAAATCACCATATTGATACATGTTTAAATCTAATCTAAGCTTTCGGCTTACATAAGCCATTTTCAAAGATGACAATTACTTTTCAATATATCAACCGGACGATAATGATAAAGTTATTAAGCTTTTTCAGACAATATGAAAGGAAGTTACGTAAAATAAATGGACAAAACTTGTCTATATTATTTAATGAAACATGCATCAATACGTATCAATATATATATATATATATATATATATATATATATATATATATATATATATATATATATATATATATGACTTTTCTACCATAAATGGTATTTTTCGCTTCCCATTTTTCTTTGGTTTCATCCACAAATTTCTTTTTGTACCAATTAAAATGCTCTTTTCTATATTCACCGTTATATCTCCCTATCCTCTCTTATTTTTATATTTATGCTTCATTTCTTTTCCATAAATCACACTTAATTCTCTATCTTCTCTTTCATCATTCTCCTTTTTTTTTTTTTTACTTTTCCACTTACTCCTTTGTGAATCACTTTTTCGTGTCGCTCTCATTCAATTAAAGCTGGTTCATTTATTCAGACGTTTCAGTCCTACAATGTGTTCTTCTTTTTTTACTTTTATTTTCTACTATTTAATCCTTTAGATTGCTTTCTTTTATGTTCTTCCATTGTAAGATTATCACTTTCGCTTTACAAACACCAGGTCTTTATATGTTCTTATGTATAGTTAGACTTGAATAGTTTGACTTAACATGTCAATATTATATACTGTGTTGTGTCCCCCAGATATAACCGCAGAGATTTACATAGATATCCCCGTAAAAAAGACGAGGAGATATTCATAACGTCTGTGTCAGACGAAAAAAAAACAAAAAAAAAAAAAACAACTGGTCTGATACTAGGGAATTGGATCAGACTGTCATTTTTTCAGCACCCTCTGTTAGGTTATAATAAAGTATTGATACCCAACGACTCTCTGACACATATAGACACCCTAAGGAAAAATGATGATGAATGAAAAAGAACAAAGTATAAAAAGATATAAATATTTCGAATAACCATACAAAATACTTTACACAAGAAGGCTGTATTTTCATTATGATTTCTATTCATGTGTTTGTGTAGCGGATGTGAAAGAGAAAATATAGTGTTTCTTTGATCCCAGCACTGAAAGAAGCTGTTAGGATGAAAATAAAATGTTTCCTTTGGTAAGTTCGTTTTTTATGTTTAAGCAAAAAATATATATCAAAATTGGGGAAAAGAAAGCAGCATATTTTCTTCTAGTTGGCTTCTTATATTATTTTCTGTCTTACAAATTACCAGCTTCGGTATTCAGTGTTCAAACTCTTGTGAATTATTTCGGGGTTCAATCCCCATCCTTTTCTGAGAGATCCGTCAATAACCAAATATTGGCTAACAATAATCATTATGATACGACAAGTGATATCATAGTGTAATAATCGAAAATTGATGAGAATATCATCATGTCTCTGTTAATTATTAATAATACCTGCAATTCAATATGAACGATTTGCTGTCCGCTATCACAGTTTAATTTGCATCAATACATATATATATATATATATATATATATATATATATATATATATATATATATATATATATATATATTGAGGTGAGGAACAATAAAGATCTGATCCTGTTATTCAGGTTTCGATATTTGTCTTCACAAAGTTTATTTTCTTCCACGTTCCTATGATTTCATTTAGAAAACTATGTACTATGACCGCATACCATTATATATAGTGTGAGAGAGAGAGAGAGGGAGACAGAGAGAGAGAGACAGACAGAAAAACAGACGGAGAGATAAAGTGTCTGAATACTCAGCACTTCAAGATTGCAAGATTGCATGAATCTCCAAAATATGCGACTGTTGTTGAATTTTATGTATATTGGACTAATATGTATATATATGGTGGAATCTCCTATAAAAGTGGGTCAGCATTGGATGGTTTCTTTCGTTTTACACTGATGCATGCTATTATCAGAGGCTATTGTGGAGTAAATAAGGTAAGGGAAAGACATATTTCAATTGTGCTTTCTTAAGTGTGATACTAGTCCATTCTTGCTGTGGGTGGCAAAGTATCTGTGCCTGTATGTGCGTAGATATATATGTGTGTGTGTGTATATATATATATATATATATATATATATATATATATATATATATATATATATATACAACACACACACACACATTTATATATTGTTGTAATTATTACAATCTTTATTTACAATTTACCAGATATGTGATATATTGTCGGATTGCGATGGTAATTATCACTGCTCATTAAAGAAGTTAGATACATAACAGTTTCAGAAATATTTGAATGTATATTTTGAACCTTGTAACCTAAACATAAGCTGCTTATAGAAATGTAACTGGAATAAACTAATTGTAGTTTCATTATAATATACTTTCTGAGGTTAATATTGAAGAACATTGGCGACATATTCATAGCATATTTCTCGGATCGAATTCACTGCAATAATACAACTCTTAATTTTAAACTCAGTATTCAAATATACACGGAATTGTACCCAATTGTTTTCTTTTATGGCAATCCTGCAAAATTGTGGCAAAAGTGTTATTTCCTTCAAAATGCATGCGTTGAAATGCGATCACATTTAAATTGATTCTAAAAATGATTCCCTTTCATTCTGTGTCATTTTTTGTTTTTGACTTTCATTTATTGTGAGGGCCAATGGGAGGGAATTCTTTGCAAATTAGCAGATATGTGTGATTATATTTTGTTTGTCTATGTGAACATAAACATTTCCTTCCAAAGGCTCCATTAAATTTAAATATATGTCTCGAATTATCTAAAAGAAAAATGAGCCCGTAGAAAAGTTTTCAATGTGAAGCTCGCATATTAGGTAGTAAAATTAAGTTAGAAAATAAAGTGGAAATATTCAACCAAATATAGAATATAAAATAATAAGAAGGAATCGACCCAATTTTAAAACGGGAGGTAATAAAAAAAATGCATGGAGAAGAAGCTAGCCATAGCTACTTTTAGTAAATCTTACTTATCCAATGATCTGAAATAATTAACATCGTATGTTTTGATGCTAATTTTAGTTTTTAGTGTTTATTTGTGCCAATAAATATGATCTTTTGTGATATCCTCTTCAGCCAGCTTACCCTAAACATCTATTTAGGGGAAACCTAGGTAGGTAGTTTCTGGCTCACTAGGATTTTTTATACTCTTCTCTATTTAGTGTGTGAAACCGACCCAAGACTGTTAGGGATTTGTACAACATTACCACCCTGAAAGACCCAAACTTCCTTTCCCAGTTTCAGTAGCTGATCGACGAAAAGCTCCAAGACGTTCTGACTCCAGAAGGCGTCACTAAAAAATGGTCTTCAGTAGCTGAGACGGCTAGTGTGGGGGTTCTTAGGTCAAAGACCAGAACATGAAGACTGGTTGAACCAGAAGGTTGTTAGTCGGAGTCTATTTTGGCTTATTGATTTCTTGACAACTTCGATCTTCAAAAGTTCATGCAATGTCAATCCTTATTTTCTGTCTGCTTAATTCGCATTTTATAAATTTACTCTTCTCAATACTGTTTTTCTTTTACTTATGTTCTTTCACCCAAAATACCTTTATGTCTCTCGGCAGCTTTAGTGACATGTGTGAGGTGAAATTATGGAAAAAATAGCCCGCAATGTAAATCTTTAAATGAAGTCGCTCAAAGTAGCAGGCTTATTATAGATATATTATGTTTTACAGTGTGTTATATATCGGAGGTTTTCGTTGACATGTATTTTGATTATGTGTTTCAAAACTATTTGTACAGCCCGCAGTGTGACTAATTCTGTTATCTCTTTCCATTAGGTAGTGCATTGCATCGGTGCAATTTGATTCTCAATGCGCTTATCGCAACTGAAAAGGCAAATTCTGAAGTGGAAACTCATACTTGAACAATTGATATGCAATGGATGCAAATTTTACAGTCAATCTCCTTACAGTCAGTGATTTATACCAACTAAAACTGAGTGCAAAGAATATTAGAAAGCAATATTTTCATGCTGTTTATCCACACCTGGGGGAATGCAAGTCATGCCTTCACCAATTCAGTTAACACGAATTTATAACAAATAGATTCAATAAAACTGGAAATTGTATCCATTATGTATGGATCTTTAAATCGTATCAAGAGAATTTTCTGTTTAAATGAATAACTCAATATATATATATATATATATATATATATATATATATATATATATATATATATATGCTGGATAAACACACACGTACACACACACACATATATATATATACACACACACACACACACACACACATATATATATATGTGTGTGTGTATATATATATATATATATATATATATATATATATATATGTGTGTGTGTTTGTGTGTGTGAGTGTGTGTGTACGCGTGTGAGTATTAAGGCAGAATCCTTTTTTTCATGCACATTTCATTGAATAAGACAGTGAAGGTGCTTTGATTTGGCCTGTTATACAATTTCTCATGTGATCTAATATTTATTTTCTTTTCAGATGATAAATTATATGAAAACCCATCCGAATGTACTTTTAATCCGAGCGTTTTCGACTATACATTTAGCCATTTTCAAGATTGAAATCTATTAACTTTTAGCAAGAAATAGTTTGTTGCATATATGCATTTATATAATGTTTTCATTTTCAATCTCAAAACACGGTTAAGATATTGTGTCCGTATTCATAGTTGATATAAAACATTGTTGTTTTTTGTGTGTTTTTATTAATAGGGATTCCATTATTTTTAGCCGTTTTTGCATGTAGATGATGCTATGATAATTGTGTTGTTAACAAGTATATTACGAATAGAGCTCGGTATGGCCCCAATAACATTTAAATGAGATCTAATTGACGTATGGTCACAAAGGTGTTGCATGGGTCTTCATGTCAAACATGTTGTAGTGTGGCCTATATAATTATTTATGAATTCTGATTGATCAGAAATACAACTCCTAATGGACATTTATATTCGTAAATGTTATTCGTCCTATTTAATTTTGTTCTTAAAGTTGAATTATTATTTTGAACTATAAGGTTAGAGGTTTTAAATTAAAATTTTAAGCATCATTCATATACATTTTTACACGACAGTGCAAACGTGGCAATATTAAGAAGAAAATTACACAGACACATACAAGCTTTTCTCGCTAGAACAATTACGACTGGGTAGAGAGTTCATTCCTCACTGGACGCCTCATGCTGTCAGACTTGTGCTACGTCTAATCTACGCTTAGAAAAAAAAATATATATATATTAAAAAAAAAACAAAAGAAAAACAAGAAGAAATGAAACAGGAAACTGCGGAGAGACAACATCCTCATATGAAAGAGCAGACAAGCTGACATGAGTTCGACACCCATTACGTGTTGGTAAGGCATTTTTCTAGACAAATCTAAACATAGTAATTCCGTTTCATTTATGTTTACATAAATATAAGTGATTATAATATATATTATCGACATACGTACACACGGACGTGCATACATATTCCATATATTCAAATTGCATATTTGTATATACATAGACTAAACACAGGAAAATATATATATATATATATTTATTAAAGACATTTTTTTTATGTTTAACGTTGTTATTTTATAGATACAAGTATTTAAGCAAATGCTCTGTTTATGATAAACAGTATTAAATAACATTTACCGGCCTGAATGTCCGAGAAATTTTCATTTTTCTTTGACAGGATTCGAACCTGCATCCTATACGGAACCATCATATACGCTGACGTGCCTTGACCGCTCGGCCACAAAGAACCTTACGGTAGACAAGGTCGAATTTATTGCTTATAAACTCTAATCTTCCATGAATCTCGTACATTCATAACTGCTCTGGCGTATCGAATGTAAACAAATGACGTCATATGTTAAGAAATGGACAAGGTCCGACAATTTATTTATTAAAGACATTTTTTTATGTTTAACGTTGTTATTTTATTTTATTGTTATGGCTTCCTTGTCATCGGAAATGGACATTCAAAATACCGATTTTTATATAGGTTTGAATTTGAACCTCTGAGAATCAATCAATCCTCTTCACACGTAAACTTAATATGTAATTTAAGCTAATGAGTTTTGAAAATTTTTCTGATGATGATGTGAATAATAATGAAATTCTATTTACTCACCGACAATTCTTTTTAGGTTCATTTTTATCAGATATATACTGCATTCATAGTAAAGTTTTCGATATGAATTATTTAGTTTAATTTCGATTGTGCTCAATGATCGATGACTGAATCAATATTTATATGAAAATTTCAATTTAAATATTTTCTTATTAATTTTTCCAATATCGATAATGAGGTTATTATTGAAATAAATACACATTATTAAGACTCCTTCAAGTATTACGTTAGATGCATTGATAGCATCAATAAATTATAGGAATATTGAAGAGTTTTGATGTGTTTTGTCAGTTTAAATGTTAAATAAATATAGGCTGTTAATTTTGTCATAGAGAAAATCTAAATATATATAATATATATATATATATATAGATATGTTGTCAACAGTGTAATTTCACTGACGCTAAGTGAATGCTGTGTTCGAAGAGATGTCTTTACATCCAGTTTCATGATATTGCGTTTGAAGTATAACATAAAGCTTTTTTTTTTTTTTTCAGTCTTTAGTTTAGATTTTTGGTCCGCTTATTTTGCCATTGTGGTTCGTGATTTTGCAGATGTTCCCAGTCGACACTGTAAATAAACAAGATTTGTAATGTTTCTGCTGAACATTTTTTGAAAGCATCGTTATCATCTCAAGTTACACGACCGATATCATGCAGAAGATATTTACCTGCAAATCCTCGAAAGTCAGGTCGCAAATCAAATCACAAAGAACTATAAGAATTTAGACTAAAGCATTGTTCAAAACAATTGTGATACAAATGTCTAAATTGATTCCTTAGTTAAGTAGAAAGATTTTGTCTAGAATTGTGATAACGCACAAATATTCCAAATGTAATTCAATTGCAAACATGCAGTATTAAACAACAGTAAGAGCGACGCAAAGAACATGTGCCTAATCAAAAAGTACTGAACTATTCACAAGGAATCAGTTGGGATAAAGCCAGCGAGAATTCTTGGAACGTACGATTTATAACTATAGATAATTGTTCCAACCTTTGTAAATTTAAAGGGTTTTTTTATTTGAAAATTTCTGATGAATCTTAATTCTTCAGTTCCCTGATTTTTCGCTGACGTAGATAGCTCATCAATTACAGTTGAGCCGGCAAGATATAACCGTATCGTCTATACTAAGGCTTATTCTCGCACTTATCCCTTGTGGATACACTTTCAATTACTTTCCTTTGTCAACGAGAAGCAACGACATTTAGAAAGACATAAGGTATGTATCTATATACAGAGGGAACTCATTTTCGGCAACCATATCAAATAATAAACCAATTTTTACTTATGGCAATAAATCATTCGTAGAAATTCGCCATACGCCTCGTTAAAATTTTGAGCTTAATAGCTTTAACAGAATATTGCAATAACAATTACGAATAGCAACGCTAGAATTGGTTTTCTGAAGTCAGAAGGTATCAATGAAACTATTTGACATTGACAACTTTTGAAGCATTCAGTAACCACTTCTAACTTCACTTTTTCCTCAATTTTCCTGCTGAAAACAAGAAGCTTCTTTGATAAGTTTTGTTTTCTCTCGCGTTCAAAGGGATATGCGCAATTATTATATCATATTTCTCTCCCTCTCTCCCACCTACTATGACCTCATTTATATTGTTTTTTAGCTCAAAATTGAAATAAACGTTTCATATTTTTAGTCTATCAGTTACAAAATCTCATTCATTCCATCGAATATAAGTAGGAGTCTTGAGAAATCTTACGTTTGTCTATGACAGTGACACTCAACCAAAACTTGACTTTGTGAAAAACACTTCTAGGATAACCATTTAGTATATGTGTAATTTATTTCTGTTCATTTTATCAAGGAAACTCCGTCTTTTTGCTGCTAAAGATTCTATTTTTTTATAGCTAGGTTCCCTTTTTCCATTTTTTTCAGCTACAAATAATTTATTTTGTAATTTATTTCGCTTCATGCTCCTTTTATTTTATTTTTTTATCGTATAATCGTAAGTAGATTTTGTCATCCCATAATAAACGTGGCTGACATTCCTACTAGCAATATTTCAAATTAGATAAAATATATAACGTGCAAAGTTTCAGAGACGTTTAAAATCCACACATCGTAAGTCAGCATAAAAGTTCTGACCACGAAACGATATCAGTATCAAACACCCAGGAAATCTATTGCTATATCAGCTGCTAAGAAAATAGATTCACTCTATTGTACGAGACAATTTTTCACTCCTGAATCTGTGTTAGATATCTATAAGTTTATCATTGATCCATGCTTGGAATATTGATGAAACTATGATCCGGTGCTCCTGATTTTTACCTTGAGCTCCTTGATAGAATCCAAAAAGAAGAATCAGCAATATTTTTTTTCTTTCTTGGCTTCATTCACTATCTTACCGCCATAAAGTTTCCAGTGTTTTTTTTTTCTATAAATACTTTCATGTAAGTCTTCTGATGTGCACTTCGATATGTTACCTATATTTAACTTTAATTGCAGTACTAGACTGGCTGAGAGAACTCGTCCGTTTACATTTGAGCCGGCTAGATATAACCGTAAATTCTATAATAGTTTCTAATTCCTTTCTTTTGTCAACTCGAAGCAGCGACATTTAGAAAGACATATTTATCTACATACAGATAAACCTGATTTTCGGCAATAATTAAATATTAAGTTTTTAATGAAAGCTACATCGGCAGAAAATTTAATTTAGACGACTTTTACATGCATTTATATTTTACATCTATAAATACAAATTTTAATATATATATTCTTAAATGTTAACAATAATGATAACCTATGCAGCTATAAATGATCTCCAGATTTTCTTAAAAATGGTTATTTATGATAAAGGCACTGGTATATTTATACAGGTTCATCTTGCCTAAAATCAAGAAACAGATATATGACACTTTGGGAGGACCAAGTTATTATAATGATCCATTCGTAGAAACCTTTACTAGAGAATTAAATCTGCATGCCGTTTTACCCAAAGCTGTCCTATATTGTAATCACGTTATATTTTCGAAGGTTATATGAATAAAGATTCCATGCAAAATTCATCACTTCACGGAGGATAACCTTTCCATTACTTTTCTTTCGTTCATTGTTATTTTCGGATTTGAAATCCAATTTTTTATGGAAATATCGCAATGACTTCTTTAAGAAATAAAATGATACTTTTATTAGCAATCAGTTTGCTAAATTGAATATACAAGAGTTTTGTTCCCACAGCGGTCATAAATTTAAACTTATAATTCAAAGAAACTAAAAAATGAACGATTTTAAGAAACTATATTTCGCCCACAACAACTCATTCTGCTTTGACTCTTAAACTCACTTTATATCATATCATCCCTGTCTTTCTTGGAATCTGAATTAGAAGAAAATCAGTCTAGACTTCTTTTCACTTCGAAGTTGTTTACTAATCTTAACAAAGTTGTTGTTGGGAAGCTCCCATGTATACTCATGGAATCTCATGGGTACATGGTTAATCTAACTTTCTGAAATTCGATCGAGTCTATAGCATGATAGTGTTCACTTGACGGTGGCTGGGGAATAGATTCGTTTATACGATAGGTTTGCAATTGCAAATGCACAAAGAAGACTTAAGCTTAAACCAGCTAAACAAGCGATTTCGGCATCCGAACATTATTTGCAATATCAACGTCGATTCTCTATGTTTCAGAACACTTATAAATGATGAAATATGCTATACATATGCAAGCACAAATGATGTTTGGGAGTGAAATTGATAGCTTTTTATCTGCTAAATGTGCTCTACGAAAATTACAAACTAATTGAATATATTTCAGTGTGATTTAGAAGAACGTGGAGATATTATTTACACACATAATACACATTATTTGTGTAAATAATATTATAAATGAAGACAGAGCAAGAATATAATATACAAGACTCAAATACTAATAAATAAAAAAATCGGAAAATATAAATTGGATATTATAACGCCGTGTATATTTTCTAATTTTAGGTGTGATGAATTGGATCGTGATTACTATTCCAATGTAATAAATTATAAACATGGAATATTAGTGTTTTGAGCCTTTTACACACACACACACACACACACACACACACACACATATATATATATATATATATATATATATATATATATATATATATATAGAGAGAGAGAGAGAGAGAGTGAGAGACTCTTCGGTAAATCGAATTGAGTTCTCTCAGACACTGCGTGTTTATCTGAAAATAAATACGCTTAAATTAACCTTCGTTCCTGCCGTCCACCAACGGTTTAGTGGTAGAATCCCTAACTGTCGCCAATTCAGTCTGCTTTCCATCCTAGCTAGAGGCAATCGGACGCCTAGCCACACTGATGAGCTGTGATACCGGGAAATAGTCTCTCTGTGGATGGCTATATATATATATATATATATATATATATATATATATATATATATATATAATTACTACTAGCAGGTTCACTATCAGTACTGAATTCACTTCATAACCATCTCCACTGCTATTAGTACTACTTTTTATGATTGTTTTTATTATTGCTATTAATACATCAATATTATTATCATCATCATTTTCAGGGTTACCATAATTATTATCACAATCAAGATTGTCATTAATGCCTCCCTTAAATTTAAATACTTTCGTTTTCCAAAATCATTAAGGAAAATAAACTAATAATGATTAATTTGACAGTTATTATAACTAACAGCATAATTATATATCTTACTTATTATAAAACGCAGATTGTGTGTGTGTCTGTAACGTTTATATGTTGGATCGAATTTCCTACATTTTTTAGCCGAATTCAACAAAACTTCACAGGACCACATATAATTACCTTGTGGTGGTTCTAACGGGGCCGAAAATGGGAAAAACACAGCTGTTTTTTTTAATAAAATCAATTTGAAAACACGATTAAGACACATCGTGAGAATGAAAGGGGGACAACTCACCCACGAAAATGTAAACAAAATAGCATAGCATGATGAAAAAGACGCCGAACTTGACGAAAACAAAATATTATCGTCTAATGTTCATATTATTATTAAAGTCTAATGTTCATATTATTTTTTTACATTTTTTAATCTTTCCTAGCACGTCTGAAATTTTCGTTAAAAATATTGTTTTTTTTTTGTTCAAAAAAAAGGACAGATTATCATTTTCAATCATTTTTTTCGATTTGATAAAAAAGATTAAAATCTTATTTGATATTCTTTTAAAAATCAATTATCATTTTTTCAAAACTGATTTTAATAAAAACAGAAATTATACTGTTTATTTAAAATATTTTGAACCAAGCTTAACTTAGCTTCTGCGCCGAAAAAATGTAATTTTAAAATAAAACAAATCAGGTCATAACCTTTCGCGTCGCTTGACGATTGACGAAAGGCACATTCACGACGTTTAGATAACTTACGGGAGGATAATTCTTTCTACGGATGGAAGGAAGTGAAATTATTTAAGTGAACAAATTATTTACCTTGTTACTTTTAAGGAAAACTTTCAGCGCTCTAATTTTTTTTTTTTGTACTTAGCTTTCATTTTTACGTTTACGATGCTTTATGGAAAATATAAAGAAATTAAAAAATAAGACTGTTAATAGTGAGATTAAATTTCATAAGAAAAAGGTATCTAATTAATTTAGGTACCTTTCTTATGAAATTTTATCAGAAAATAATACATAAAATATTATAGTTTTTATGTACATTTATTACATTTTACTGTGTTATTTGTATTTCCATTCATTTTATTATTATTAATTTTGATATTTCATTTATGGAAAAATGTCATAACTGAGATTAATATAAAAATAAGATCATATAAATTAAAGTTTAGCAGTAGTTAAATTTTATAAGATAATACTGTTACTTGTAGGTACCCTTCTCAGTTGAAATTGAAAACTCAAATTAACTTCTCCATACGTGTTTCGCAAAAGTAAAGGGCTTAATAGCGGAGAACAATGCTGAACTCAAATAATGCAACTAAATTGTATTCTGGTTGGTCTTCCGTACTTGATAATTACTATCCGACTATAAACACAAAAATTACATTTCTTAATTACCATGGCTAATCTGATTGGTCCAAATTATACAATTTTCAAAGCGCTAGACAATGACAATCTCACACGGACATTTTGAAAGGTTGATGTTGCTTTTAACTAATGTTAAAATATTTTTTAAAATTCAATTTAAACATTTTTTAAAAAATCTTTTTAAAATTAAAGAAATAAGAAATAATTGTATTAAAAATTCAATACATCTATTTACATGATTCATTTCGATTATAAACGTAAAATAAGAGACTTTAGATAAAATTATATTCTTAATTTTTCTTTGTTTTTTGAAACGATATAATCAAAATAGTTATTTTCCTTTTTATTCTATATTTTTTATAGATTCTATGAAAATTTATCTACGAAATGTTTGCATGGAATACTAGGAGTCCCATTTTAACAATCAATTACTTTTTACAGCAGTATGCTTTGAAAACTCAGAAGCGTGGAAGACAAACCTCTTTTTTGGGGTTAAGTAAACATTGTCAATATCTAAGACACATCTTCGACAATAATATGACAATGGCTATTCTTCTTCAACGAGCGGGCAAATCAAAGAAAATTATATGACTACAGCGCACATATAAACCGATATTTTATTGAACAATCTTTAGATATTTAAACTAACATTATAGAATCGATCCTCTTAAAATAATCGGATAAAGATGTTCCAGTGTGTAGGCTTGTAGGCTGAGCTCACGTCACATTGTCAAAGTTTGCGAAGATTTATTGTGAAATCATTGATGGAGATGTTATGAACGATAAACATGATCCTGCTTGATATCTCAGAAGTTATAACGTCGAACTGAAGGTCACAAACTTATAATTAAGACTCAGTCGCAAACGAGGACATGTGACTAAATGGATTTAGTTGAAGGAAAGATCTTCGCAATTTTATAAAGAAAAATAGTTACTGGTTATACGCTAAAAATTGTGTAACATGTTTTCATTTCCTATATGATTGCGTTCATAAAATAAAAGCAACGGTCAAGAAGAACATATCCTGATGTTCATACATTTTCCCACCAAATACCTGGACAAAAGAAAATGGAATTCTTTCTTAAATAAATATTTACTTCAAACAAATATAAACGCTATGTGAAATAACTTACAAGCGAAGGAAGGAGATAGGATATTTTGTATTCACAATGATATTTAATGGGTTGATAATTCATATAACCTAATATGATTCTCTGAGATAAATATTAATGTTTGAGTTATCCTTAGGAATTTTAATTGGCAACTTTCCACGTGTAGTTTACCAGAGATTATAATAATTGTAATTTAAAACATGATAAAACTTTACAAGTTACACAACTTTTAAAGTTATTAATATTAATATGCAATACAAATAAATAAAATAAATCTTACCTTCATTTCTGCATATCAGTTATATGCACTGAACGGAAAGGAAATTGCAATATTCTGAAGGACAAAACAATTCTGAAGTGCGTACAATACAAGCATAACATTTGCAAAATCCTTGGCCATGGTAACAGGCATATATTCACTGTCTGTACCTGATATATAGACGTTGACGGATTCTTCCATCTGGTCAAAGAGTTCAGTGGATGTAGCTGTAAGGCCCCGAAGACCAATCCTTTTATCAGATGCATTTAAAAGATATCAGACTTTGGGACACTAAGGATGTATTTTGGAAACAAACCTGTGGAGTCTCAAATGAGGTTTCGGTGGTTCTTCGAGTTTGGCAACAATGTTTATATAAAGATATCTACACTTTTAGACCAGGGTGTTTTTAACGGAATATATAACCAGACCCAGAATGTTAAATTTCATGACAGAATTCCCCTTTTGACATGGAATTTTGACAGCAACATGTTGATTGTATTTAAGTTTTGACATAATACCAAAAATAAATTAAAGTGACGAACATAATACCAAAAATAAATTAAAGTGACGAACATGCCAGCTCTAAACCAGATTCCTTAGTGGGGCAAACCAGGAGGTGTTGTTGAAATTTTGGTTAAACGGTTGACATGCACCATCTCTATTATCCGCCGTTTGCTCGCTGTTTCCTTCCAGAAATGATGGTGCGAATACTCAACCTCATTAAATAATGCGCAAAAAAAGCAATTGTTCCGTCGCTGATGTTGTCTGTGATGTAGTGTCAGACTTGAGCAAGTGAAGCAAGTGAAGCAAGAGACGAAAAGAAACGCAATATTTCGACGGATATACAAGATCAACACGGCTGAATGCGCTGACCACTAAAAATATAGAGTTAATATAGATCCAATTATATAAACGTACCATTGATAATTTTTTTTTTAGTTTTAATTTTATGTTTGCATATAAAGAGATTTCCACTTGGATAATACGTTGTGCACGGAGCCATTAATGACATGGGGGTGGGGAGAATTAAAAGACAATTGTTGAGAGCTTCGAAGAGATTCGCCATCATGCAAATAATCATTATCTATGAATAGACGGTTTATCTTCCAAAGATTATTAGCTTAGGATACACAATACCAATATTTGAAGTCATGGAATCAAATGTCTGAGGGCAAGCTGGATTTTAGTATTTATGGACGCAATTTATATTTACTCGATGGTGTGCATCTGAATTAATGTTCAACGCTGTCAAAGCTGAAACAAGATACTGACGATATAATATAGGAACTTACCACATAATGTCCATGCAAGTAAACGTATTCTGAAAGCTGTTTGACAATCTCTAGACATGTGCTTATTGAACGTGTATGGAATATAACCTAAGCTTTATTGCCTAAAGATTTCAAAAAGGCTTCATAGAATGTGTCAATTCATGGTATTCACTATCTATAATTTCTTTCTGCATATCTTATTACAAACCTGTTTTAAAGCGCCAGAAGATTATACTGCCTATTTATATAGTAATTAAATGTTCCTACATTCCGTTTTAATACCTATATATAGATAAATTATAAAAAAATAAACATAGAAGATAAGAAAAACTAAGCTTCGAATAAGCTGCGCTGGACTTATCATCACACAACACGGTAAATTTTTAGAAAACAAAAAAAACATTAACATAAAAACTCGACGTGTTGGATTGTCTCCATCCTTTGGTATACTTCATATTAGAGGACAGGGAACTATTTACACTATTTACATTTTTTTGGAATGTTATCAACATTTTTATTGTTATTTTCACGACGTTTCGGCCGTTGAAGGGGCTGGCCTTCTTCAGATAAAATATATTTGTTATTTGGAAACGAACCATTTATTATTTTCCCACGGGGTAGAATGTTCTACTTCCACGTGCCATGCCTTTTCTGAATTTCTCAGTTTCAGTTAACATTAATATGCCAATAAAGATTAAGTCAACTTACATAAAAATATAAATTGTGCATATAGTTACAACACCTCATCTCAAAAATATAGACAGTTGTAGAAACTGGCAAGATCTAAATATTGCTGTCGTACAATAATAACTAATTCGGTCGCCTTCCAATCTTTGATCTGATGATAGAATTGCTTCTAATTCTGACAGTGTATCATTAGCTAGAAAAAATAAAATTGCATAAAACATGAATCTACTGTCCTCTCCTAGATTTAAAGCCAGAGAAATTCGAATATATGTATCATTTCTTACATTTAAAATAAAAACGTTTTTTTCAAATGTTAAAGATGGATTTAACAATGACGACAAACTCTAGTCACACAGAGTTTAAACAATGCCAAGCATCTCTTCATAATTATCTTGAACTTGTAGAGGAAAAGGTTGTATAATTATTTAGCCGCTCCCCCACGCAGGAAAGTGTGGCAAAATGCCGAGTTTAAAGTGGTGTATCCGAGCCCGTAGGCTCGGGCAAAATTTCCCTATAGACCACGTAAAAACAGCAGAGCCTCAATTAAGGGATACCCTCTGACATAAGCCAGGTGAGAAAAGGTCTTATATGTCTACGACATTATAGCTGACAGCCTATAGGATGTTGTAGAATGCAAATATTAAATGGTTCAATGTTACCATTACGTCTTCTTATTTTATATCTCCCGTGTGTCTTCAAGATGTGGACGATTATAACTCTCCATATTATAGTAAATAGTTTTGTAACTCTTAATAATATTGTTAATCTCTCCTAATCCCCGTTCTGTAAATCATTTACACCAGCTTTTCGGGTAGGTTATTCCCTGTATTTCTATACCTCCCTTGCCTCAATATGCCCTGTAAGTCCTCCAAGGTAACTTGTCTCATTATTTCCGCTAGTAAGTTCAATTGTCTCTTTCTAATTTTACGTATAAGTGTTTATTTTTATATCTTTCTTTTCTAAAACATCCTCATTATTAAAATATTAATTTCATAATTTTCTTGCTTGAAGTCTCTTTGTTGCAGGTTGTAACTGAGTGAAAATGTATCAGAAGGTAATTTATGTAAGGCAAATATTATGCGTGCTTATTGTGCATTATCCTACAACACGTAAATCAAGTAAAGAATATAAGGACCATTTTTATTGGAAGAAATTACTAAAAACTCAGTGGTTAGAGATCCAACAATAAAGAGATGGTGGATTTAGTGCTGTTTTGAGTTTTTTGAAGTGATATTGCGTCTATGAATTGATACGCGTAGCATCTCACAAAACCTGATGACTGACTGACTTGAATTGAGTCATGCGGCTGTTTATATAGACTTTGGTGTCTAAAATTCGTCTCCAGGGAGCTCGGCGGGAAAAAGGTACTGTTTCGACTTTGCTACAGTTTAGTGTTTCTTAACCAATAGAAGATTGAATTTACTGAAATGAAGTGGTGATTGGTTAAGGCTTTTTTTTTATGGAAGAATACATCTCTCTGAAAGGGGTGGAAACTAATGTGGAATATTCCACAGTTTCATCGTCTGTGAAGAAATGTGATCCGTATTCACGAGCATATTGGATTACCTCTAATATAGACCAATTCAATAATCTTTACTTTTCTTGTGATTAGATTTTCCTATTTATTAAAATTTGGCTTAATTTTTTTAAGAATATTTTGCTATTTCAATGTACCTTCCGATTCTGATGTCACATTTTACGTCATCTTTTAAAAAGATGTTTCTTTACTTCGTAAATTGCATCTGAGGCCGATCCATTTAATAACAACTATACATTCTGTCTTCTGGTAGTTAATGTTTAATCTTTAGTTCACCTTTTCTTTACGACATTCTTCATAAGTTCCTGCAGATTCCTTTCTGTGTCTGCATCTAAAACTGTTCCATCAGAATATGTCTTGTTGTTAAGATTGCACTGGCCAATAATGAATCCTGGTAACACTTCTAAGATTTTTCAGGAATATCTCATTATAAATATTTCATAATCCCATTTAGAAGGCACATCC
This sequence comes from Acanthosepion pharaonis, assembly GCA_903632075.3. Lineage (NCBI taxonomy): Eukaryota > Metazoa > Mollusca > Cephalopoda > Sepiida > Sepiidae > Acanthosepion > Acanthosepion pharaonis. Next base: position 1,103,971 of record CAHIKZ030002112.1, read on the forward strand.
TTGTTTTAAAAAGCTTTTTTATTTTTATGTATTTACTCAAATTATTTTCTCCTATTATAAATGGAAATCTCTTAAACATTTGTCAACATCAGAATAAATCTGAAAAATATGCCCAGTTACGAATGGTTTCTCGATCGGAAGGCGAACGTTTCCGTAACCACATCGTATATATATATATATATATATATATATATATATATATATATATATATATATATATATATGTCAATGAATATCGGATGATTAAAATTTACATCTGTTTTATCATTGTCTTACATCGTGTATATATATATATATATACATATATATATATATATATATATATATATATATATATATATATATATATATATATATATATATAGCGGCGAAATTATTCACACACACATAAATTTCGAATATATATCCATTTCTCATAATCGTATGATTTCAAGTTTTATATATTAATAAGCACAAAAAATGAATATAAACTCAATTTTAAAACAATTCACCTGTCAAATTTGTTGTATTTAACCTCTAGTTCATAATATTGAGTTTTATATTTCTTTTTGTGCTTATTAACATATAAAATGAATTGGCATCGCATTGGTTTTAGATTCGCAGAAATGCATAAAAATATTCAAAACTGATGGGTGTACGAATAATTTCATATACACCTATCAATGAATATCGAATGATGAATTTTTTGTATGATTTATCAATTATAATATCTCAATATAGAAACAAAATATGGGAAAAAATTAAACGACCACATATTTATTCACATGGCTTTGCACCTATTTAAGTACTATGGTGTCTACTAAACATTAATACATCCTGAATGTGACGATAAACTACATCCTGCAAAAGACCTCTGATTGTGAGGTTTTAGTAGTATGGAATCACCTCTTAATTGCTGTTGTTCCTAGGTCCAACATGGCCATGTCTGGTATAACCTGTTAGGGTCCCACGAATGGTTAAATATCGAACCTCTAAACTTCTGTAGAAAAAACTATGGAAGTAGAAATATACATTTTAGCTTTTAATTGTAAAATATACATGATAGATTGTTATAGTAAAACAAAAAAAGATACAAATACCAAAGCTACCCCAAAATTTGAATTTTGGCATTAAATAACCCATATAGAGTTGTTATGGCCTTAAATCAAAACAAACCAAACCATGCTAAACGTTAATGTTTGAATGATATCCCCAACTTATGGACAAGGAGTAATCATTTAGAGGCTTGCATTTTTATTTCATTAGTATTAGATATATATGAATATATCTTGCTCTGTGTGTGTATCTATTTAACAACATTTTCCTTTTACTTTGTACAATTTCTCTCTATACATATGCCTTCATCATTCTGACATTAGTCGATATGGAAGAATATTAACTTCAGCATTCACCACTGACCGTTAATGTAACCAGCCCGCGAATCATTACATGTTTCAGAATCTACAGACATTATTGAACGATTACATTGCAATAATCTCCAATGATAATTGGCGGATGCATTGATTAAATGCTTCTCTAATAATGTTTCTCCAACTTTTTGTTGATCTTACCATGATAAGATTATTTTAAAGTTATATTCTAGACAGGTTTTTCATCATAATATGAATAATTTTATCTATACATATTACATGTAGATAGATCTGTATAGACTGAGATAGATAGATAGATAGATAGATAGATAGATAGATAGATAGATAGATAGATAGATAGATAAAGAAAGAAAGAAAGAAAGAAAGAAAGAAATGTCATATTGATCAACAAACGGTTATTTCATTTTTTTAATGTTACGAAATATGTATTGTAAGTCCCGATCTTATTTGTGGATAAACTTTCTGAATGTCATGATATTTTTTGTCACAGTATTTTCGCGTATCATTTGCATTACAAGTTTAGCATTACCGGTGCCACCGAGAAAACTTTTCTTATTTTCATTTTCATCAGCGTTGCAGTAATTCTTTCAAAAGTAATTCATGATCCGCAGATTTGACAAACGACAAATTTAATAGGAAAGCCACCAGGCTGGCCGGTATTCTTGCTCTCGGAGAAAAATACATGTACTGAAGCCCAAATGGAGACTGCATAATTCTCTGACAAATATTAGAAGACTACAATCGCAAATAATTTTAGAAATAAATCGAGATGCGTCTGGAAAAATGATACCACATATAAAACCCAAAATAGCATCATTACAGTTATATACAAAAATGGATGAAATAGACGCGCGTTTTGCATAGAATCGAAGGAAATTTTACATAACCCCAAGCATAATTCCGTAAAAATGAAAGTGTGCTTCCACACGATGGAAATTATATTTCTAAAGTGACCTAGTTATTTCTCTTTCACTGGATTAGATTAAAATCCTATGAAATCTAATGGCTTGAATAATATTAAAGATACATATCAAGAGCAATGGGAAAAAAAACAACATTTTAATGACTAGATGAGATTTTCATCTAATTAGTCCAAAATCCGTCATATCATATGACATATAGGACATTAAATATTGAATACAGCTATATGATACATGGCCTTTGTATTTTAGTTGACAATTCTTTTTATAGAAGAGAGTAAGTATTAATTATATGCAGCTCAAGATTTAGGTGATCAGAAATAATTGAATACATTACTATATCTTCTTTTATAACTCTTTTTGCCAAAATTTTCGTGTAGAAATTACTTTTTGGTATTTGCTTTCCAGATTGTTGGGAATCCTCTACTATGATTCGAGTTTTTAAGAAAATTGGTGAAAAGTCGTCGCCTTTCAACTATCGACGTATTAGTCGCCTATAATGTTTTAGAATATTACAAAATGTTCTAAATAACTCCGAATTAGCTAAGCATCTCATCTCGCTGAGTCTTCTTCCAAACAAAATATATGGCTTTCAGTTCATTAAGTAAACCTCCGGTATATAAATGTTATTCCTGAAAGAGTCTATGAAGCTTTCGATAGGTTTTTGATCTCGCGCTCATGTAATATATCTGGCCGGCATTTGAGATGATTTGGCATGATTCACTTCAAATTTCGATCGTTTTTCGTGTTTATGGACGATTTTTGAATTGATTCAAATTCTTCTTATAATCTGTGTAATAAAATGGTTTTTCGCATTAATTCAGATTACCTCCAAATTTTTATTCTTCAACCCACTTAATTCCTTACTTTCATCAACAATAGAGCAGATGTCATTAGTTAATGATTCAATATATATGCTGTTGATACGACTATTTATTGGTGTTTGTAATTGTACGTCTGGTTTTCTGACAAAATTAAATTGACAGTTTATCTTGAAAATGAAATTTAATCTATTTTTAATTGGGACGTGAAATGTGTGGTACATTTTAATGCCTCAAAATGAAACGACTCTATTTAGACTGTCTTAAATAAGATGTTTTGCCTTTCATCAGTATACCTGATACTAACCCCGAAGAGAGCCTTATTAGTGCGCCTTCTATATCACTTATTTAACAATATCATGAGGAGGAACATTTATACGGAATCAGTTGTTAAATCTGTTTCTAGTACAGATTCTTAC
>CAHIKZ030002112.1:1112500-1127500 GCA_903632075.3 Acanthosepion pharaonis
GTTGGTAGATGAGCTTTCGTTGGTGAACCTAAATATACCCTTGCCTAGTGATTGCTATTCTTCTTTCTTAACGATTTGAACCTATTTTTTATACCTTCACATGAGAATGTATCGTATAGCTGGGTCTATAATTTTGCTTATTATTCTGGAGACTTCCGACGACACATGAGCCCAAGTAAAAATATATGGTGAAGCCGACGTATGATACTGCCTCTAAAAATATCAAGGTGCTGTGCTGTACTATCGAGAAGTCATCGATCAATATATCTCCAGGCATGGCTTCCGGCCAGTTGCCGAGTCGATGCCAATTCGGGTTGCAACAATTCGCTGAGCTAGTGGAAATATACACGATATTCGACACCTATCAAATCACATTTGGCATATCAGCGTGTATATATATATATATATATATATATATATATATATATATATATATATATATATATATATATATATAGGGAGAGAGAGAGCGAGAAAGAGAGATAAGAGTGTACGCGTGAGACGCGCGTGTGTAGCAGAGAGAGAGAGAGAGAAATATATAGAGAGAGCCCGTGTGGGGGGCAGGATGTGTGTGTGTGTGTGTATGCATGGTATGTCGTAGTCGAAAAACTGAAAATGAATAGTCTTGTTGAGAAGTATGGCATTCTTTCAGAAATTGAATATTTCACTAAACACAATTTTCTCTATTGTGTAACTCATATAGCTGGGGAAGGTGCTTAATAAGCACTTTATGAAGATAAATTGTCATGGGAAATTATGCATTATAAGGTGCTTTATTTGATGATGGGATTAGCGTTGTAAATAATTTCATGAATATATTAATATAAAGTATTAACCAGTACTATATATATATATATATATATATATATATATATATATATATATATATATCAGACTCTTCATTTTAGAAGGGGTTACTGTTTCATCTGATGTGCTAAATGAAGGCCACCACGAAGTTAATCGCATTACAACAAAGTTTTAATATATATTTATGTATAATTGCATATGTATATATATGTGTGTGTGTATTTGTGTGTATGTGTATGTGTGTGTGTGCATGTATGTATGTTTTTTCTTGGTAATGAAGTAGAGGTACAAGAGACGGTTAAAAGACCAGGGTTTATAGTTTTGATAAAAAAAAAAATTTGATTTGGATGTGCCAAAACATTTTCGGAAATTAGAAATAAAGTTATTTTTCAATCAAAATATATGATGTTGGTGTCTGAATATTTGAAAAAAGATTTGAAGGAAATCTTGCTGCCTACATACCTCTCTCTCTCTATATATATATATATATATATATATATATATATATATAAAAATAGAATGAAAAAAACAGACCTCTTTACCATTACAATAATTTATTTCACCAAAATCCTTTTGGTGAAATAAATTATAATAATACTTAAAGTGGTCTGTTCTTTCATTAAATATTAGCTCAGGGTTCTCATTGAGCTCTCAGGTTTCATCCTCCTTGGAATTACCCATTATGTTTACCAAGTTCTTCGTAACTTACCTTATATATATATATATATATATATATATATATATATATATATATATATATATCAGTGAGTGTGTGGGTGTGTATTTAGGCAGCAAATTCTCTTTTAGGCATGTTTGATTGAATGAACATAAATGAAATAAGAAACTCGAAATGAAGACTGATATTTAGCCACATCGTATAATAGGAGATCAACGTCATATTTAGTGGCAGAGCCTAAATATTTCAAACCTCAAATTTACTCCGATAATATCCTAAATAATGGAACGTATCACAGCAATTTTTTTTCAATTTTTTAATACATTTTCTCCAGTATATATATCGTTATAAACAAATTTTCTTAAACTATTCTTAAAAATATATATTTTTTAATTTATTGTATTCGCAAAGAATATATAAATAGAGTTTTCATATAATTAATCGTACAGAGATTCATAATAACTATATATGCATCGAAAACAGAATAAAATTAATTTATTAGCAATACATCTCATTTATCCATTTTAATATTTGGAAAAACTATTCGTACAATGCAAATTTCAGATTTTATAACTTTTAAATCGCTTTAATCCTCTAGATTATTCAAATGTAATATTCTAAAATGTTCGAAAAATATCACCAGTATTTATTTTTAATTCTGTAATTGATATTCTTACAAGAAGTTTATCATCATGGCAAGAGGTAAAGAATTCAGAAATTCGCAAAACGAACTTATTGTTAAGCTCTGGAAAGAAGATAAATGTTCCTGGAATATCCCAAAAACCGGAATATTCCATTTACTACGATTCCTTCATTCTTTTCAAGGTATAACACTTAAATCTTTTGAAAAACAAAGAATAACGCGTGCTCGACGGAAGATATTCGAGGAAATTAATGCGTTAAATTAAAGAAAATGTAATGGTTCCACGTCAAGAGTTGTAGACTGATTTGCTTTCATCTGAATTCTTTGTCTCTAAATGCACAATAAGCTATGAAATTCATAGGAACATTCAAAAGTCAGGCTCACATCTGAAATCTCCATGAGCAGATATAAATGTACGTGAGAGAATCGTGGAAGATAGTAGTTTAAAGACGGTAAAGAAATATAGTCTTAAGATGTGCTTTATTTATAGAATAAAGTGCTCAATATCAGAGATAGAGTGTGTGCAAATATCAAAGTGAGCATAGAAGTCAACACAGTCTGTTTCATGCTATATGCAACCGTCAGATAGCCAGGATTAGGTATTTGTAGAAAATATTTACCATGGGAATATTATGATTGCCGAAGTTGAGGAATGTTGGGCTTGGTCAGAAAAACCTGCTTATGACAGGAACAATGATGGAACCGCTTTGATGTGGGGAAACATACGAAAATTCAAAGAGCCTATAAAACACAAAAGTGAGCGAGACCGTTATAAATTAGTGTATGCGCATAAAAATTCATGTTATGTCTGTGCTAACATGTTTCATTGAGTGTACTTACGTTCCGTTATCATAGCAACAGCTCCTTCACTCTTTGATCAGACCTCGTAAGTATATATATATATATATATATATATATATATATATATATATATATATATATATATCAACAAATACCTACCTTTATAGAACGACTCAGAGTTTCATGTTTTTTTTCCATTAATCATCTATAAATAATATAAGGTCCGGAAAAGTAAAAAATTAAAAAATAATTAACTAATTAAAAATAAAAATAAAATGCTGTTAAATGCTCGGATAGTGCAAGGGTTAAGTAAACATGAAAATAAAGTATTACATGGAGGTCATTCGGGGTATTAAAGCAGATGTTAGGTTAACTGATTTAACAGGACCATAACATTTGAAAAGGAGGCACTTTCTTTAAATACATGTGGACATATGCTCAATTCGATTATTCAGTAGATTAAGGTTATCGATGTTTTGGGGAGTAGCCTGTTTTTCTATGAAGCGCAGAAACCATTGTTCTTTGTTGAGGGTAAAGGGTTTTGTATAACGTTTCTCCCATGAGACACAGAATTTAAAATTAAAAAAATCTATTGAACAATTCATAACGTTTTGTACCTGATGAATAGGTAAATCATTAAATTCCCAGTCGTACTCCAAACATATGTATACCTGTAATTATTAATATATACATTGTAGCACAGGTTAACTACATTGAGCACAGTTTTTTTTTACACCACTGATTTAAATAAATAGTTATTTATTCCCCAGCATGTGTGCGTAATGGTCCACATATATGTTTGATCATAACTGGTTATTTAGCCCATGATAATTTTGCATCCGCTGCCAACAGTAAAAAATGTCATTTCCGGATCCAAAATTCCTTTTGAACCAGAGATCCGAAATCATGATACTTTGTTTTCTTTCAAAACATTCTTCTTAAGCTAATATGAGGCTGGTTAAAGAGTATGAATATTTCGATTAAGTTCCACTGATATCTTCTTCTTCTTCTCCTCCTCCTCCTCCTCCTCCTTCTTCTTCTTCTTCTTCTTCTTCTTCTTCTTCTTCTTCTTCTTCTTCTTCTTCTTCTATCACACCAATTGATAAAATTCACCTGGGAATAAAGGTAAGGTTGAAACCAAGTTAGCGAAATCAACTAATTTAATTTTTTCAGTCTCTCTCTCTCTCTCTCTCTATATATATATATATATATATATATATATATATATATATATATATATATGACATACTGAATCAAAACCAGAATCGAATGGCAGAAATGTTGGCCGAGACTTGCCTTATTCTCGACGAAAGCGAGCTGGCATATAGGACTTCGAATTGACAGAATGCGAGTGATCAAGAAATTGTGCCATTACCAACTTTACATTATATTAATGTAGTTTCACGGAATCACGGAGGGACATCCGGGTGTGATAGTTCTCCAGTCTGAGGTACCCATATGTCTAGTGCGTTCATTATCTGGTCAAGTTTTTGTGACTCGCGATTATGAGTAGACCATCCGGGAGATGAGTGGGGCCTTCCGTCGTATTAGATCCTACCATACGTGCAGTTGTGGTAGGACGAAGGAAGGAACGAACGAACGAATGACGATTCGGATAAAGGGAAGAGAAAATGGTAGATATATTTTCTCTTCCCTTTATCGGTGTAAAGGAAAAAAACGCACAATTTTAAATTTCATCCCAAAACAGAATCGCTAATCTTTTGACCAGAAAAGTCGACTTAAAACTAATCCCATCGTTCGATGGCTCTACTTTAATTTGTGTCCTGACCGGGGTGATGACCATTGAGCATGCGATTCCTCTACGATTGACCGTCGATACATTCGCTGTATATCAAGAGCTCAGTGAAAAAGAGATGGAAGATCCTGCTAGACTCAAGGCTTTACTCTATTAGGCGTTTGCCATTTACCCCTCCATTGCCTACGAACAATTTTCTGTACGGATTCTGCGAGCAGGCGAAACGATGTGTTGTTCATTTGACCGCAATGAAGAAGCTGACAACCCTGTTTGGCGGGCTACCCAAACAACCTTTGTAGCATATGCGTACTTAGCCGTCTCCCGGTTAGATTAAAGCAACTTTTACGGTAAGATCTGGTGTAGAATCTCTAGGATTAAACGAATTATTGGACCGGGCTTGAACTATCCTAAAAGGTGACTCTGATTTAGAAGAAACTATCGTCGCGTCCGCACAAAGAAACATAAATAGTGTTAGACCTTCCCCCGACCCGATGCAGTATTATATTTGACCAGTCAGAAGATCTGGATCGCCTCATGGAAAAAGACAGGTGACCGGGAACCAGCCATGATATAAAAAAGCGTAGCTGAATTCCATGTGCCCGACCAAATATAACCAGCTCCGCGCATAGTTTAAGATGGCGGGTTGATTCTCTATCCTCATAGAAAACTTAGACATCATAAAGGGCCGATCATTTTGATGGCAATTGTACAACCAAACAAGTCAAAATTAGGAGCTGAACAATACGTCGGCGAAGTCAAGGCTGATGCTGATGTTTGTGTGAGGAAACTGCAAGAATGGCGACAGCATGGATCTAATGTCACTTTGCTGGTATAGAGAAAAGTTCTATTTGCAACTGAGTTAGTGAGTTATTGTGGCCGTTCAGACGATGATGTTTGCTGGCAGAAAGTACTGCCTTTCCAGACTGGGCTTTGGATTGAAAGTGGCACTGCAGATAATCAAGGCGGGCTGTGTTGTGTCAAGAAGAGACTGTAAAAGAAGAGACGTCAGCGTGCATGAAGAAGTTATCATGTCATCACTGCAGGTAAGAGTTAAATTGATACAGTTTGTCATAATCTGCAAGAACCCAGAACAGCTGGAATATGGTGCCCGTGTGTTAGGCTCGGATGTTTAAGGTGAGTAAGGAACATTGTTATTGAGACGCGGATCGGCAGTTCCAGCAGTACCTGACGTCCTAAGAAGACGAGTAAATTTCTCACTATGTGGATGGCTTTTGGGGCACCTTCCGGTGTGTGGATATTTCTGCATGTCGACAGGTACCGTGAAGGGCAAGACAAGCGCCGTCAACAAGGGTTGGGACGATGAGATGAATGATCATTTGCTTATTCGCATCGTTATGGAGCAAGGGTAAAGAAGAATGACGCTGAGAGAAGGGACGGGTGTGCTCATGGAGAAAAAAATGTCGATACATTCTCAATGGCGATTGGAGACTTGTTGGACTGAACTGTAATCGAGGAGTCGTGTAGCTGCGACCAATAAATGACGTCGCATATATCAATCTGGCAGTGCTGGATGCTGTACTGAAGGGCTTCAGCTTAGCACTCCAGTGGACGGTTGAAAAGTTACATATAGAGACTGACTCATTTTTCGTATATATTTGGGTGTCAGATATCTTGACAAATAAAGCCAGATTGCGCCCCAAGGCAGCGAGCGGGATGCTGATCCAAATGTGGTTGGAGACTATCAAGAAACTAGTCACTGAATATGATCTGTCCGTGGATATTATATTGATAACATCAAACTGCAACGTTGCTGATAGATTGATAGATGGAACGGCGCCCTAAAAACGGACGTTGAGCCTGTAACAACGGTATGTACTGCTTCTGTTTAGAAGGACGACGAGTTAATGAAAATACAACATTGAAGTTGGCACCACCGTGTAAGAAGGACGTGCTATTTCCTACGGTTGACCTATATATATATATATATATATATATATATATATATATATATATATATATATATATATATATATATATATATATACTTTCTCAATATAATATATTCATAACAACATGGTAAATAATTTAATCTTGTTATTTATAATAGATTAATACTTGAAAGTATAATCGCCATGTAGTTTTGATTTCTATATCAGCAATATATACATACACACACACACACATATATATACACACATATATACATATATATATATATATATATATATATATATATATATATATATATATTTGATATAGAAACGAACCAGGTTGTTGTGAGATATTATATCGAGAAACCTAAGGAAATAGACAGAATTTCTTTTTTAGTTCTACACATGATGAGACAAAAGATAAACTGTTATTGAGTAGAAACGCTCTTAATATCATGAAAACTCTCGTTAGGACTTCGATCGAGAGTTCTTGATCAGGTTAATTCTTTCTTATTCGATATCGCATTTCACAGTCGTGCCCTTCGACTAACATCACATTCCACAAAGCCATATACGAATTACTCCTGAGGATATAATTCAGGATAGCTCGGATTTCACATTCAGCTTTGATAAGTAGTGTAAAATTCTTAGCCAAGAATCCCGTAGAATAAACTGGGGAAATTTTTTGAAGAATATTGGTACATTTGTTGCAGAATACGTAGTTGATCACACTGAGAACATTCTTGGAAACTAGGGCAGTAAAACATTGTTGTGATGGTAACAGAAACTCTGACATTGATAGAAAGTATAAGTCGTGTATCCGCTTGTGTAAATCCATAAAGTCTCAACGGAATAATCGTTTCTCCATTTCTTTTAACGGGTCACTCTCAGGAGTTTGTATATTCATACATTTTTATGTTTATAATCAATTACAATACGCAGGACGATAGCCTCTGAATGTTGGGTATTACAACAAAAATGATAATTTCAAACGAGTATAATTACTGAAAAAGAAAATAGATTGCAGAAGAGATTGATATGATCTCCAAATATTGGTAAAAAAAGCTAACTTCCGTCTTACATTTGGAACACTGTGGTAAATTTGGAGCTCCAATTCCATGGAGAGAGCAGGAATAATATTAGCTGTAAATATCACAACGGTTTTAAATAATGGCTAGATTTAATATGAACATTTGCTATACGAATAGAAATAGAATATAAATTGTATTGTAACTTTATGTTTAGTGGGAAACAAATTCCAGAGTAGAAAATAGTCATTTTCCTATATATTGCGTAAACGATTTTCATATCAATCAAGGTTGGCAGGCCAGGATTAAGCAACTCCATTTAAAATTTGAGCGTAATTTTCCAGATGTGGTGCAATATGGTCATTTTATATATATATATATATATATATATATATATATATATATATATATATATATATATATAATGGAAGAAGTTGCCGGATACACAGAGAAGAAATTGAATCCTTTTATATCCTCTTTCTGAATGGATTTATGATTTCCACATGTCTAGACTGAACGTGAAATCCAATAGACCTTGAGAGTGGAAACGTTCATCAGAACAGGAGAATATTCAGTAGCTGATCTGTAATCATGAAATCATTTTAGACTGGATTTTGAGATTTTCAAGCCAGTTTTTTTTCCGATTGATAAACTAGATCAGGAACATTTACCAGATGAAATTGACGATCATCATGTTTTTAGATGTGCGTCCATAAACATGTAATCATCTGAGAAGGTTCCTAGTTAAAGATTTTGAATATCGTCAAATAATTTTCAAATTGCGACGATCGTGACTTAGAAATGTCGAAAATGAGGTACATTAGAATAACAATAATTTTAATTGTAGTTTGTGCCCTCGGTTCAATTAGAACATGTACCGATAGATTCATTGAAGTGGTCTCTGCTAGCATATGCCTTAATGAAATACAAAATTTTACTCAAAGGTACAGCTCACACGGTGTGATTGAGTGTTTTTTTAAAATTTTCTTTTAATAAAACAGCTGAATGGAAAATGCCATGATGCAATATTTGACCTTATGTCTCTGGTTGGAACCCCGAAGGAAATGAGTATACAACAGAAATCAAAGGAAATAATAATAATAATAATAATAATAATAATAATGGAAGTTTAAAATGAATTAAGAATTATAAGTAAACATCTACAAATACTGTGCAGCTTCCAAAAGCCTAAATCAAAGTAAAAAAATAAATACAATGGACCTAAATATTTGCGAGATAAATCACTTCATGGCTAATACGCAGATAAGGTGATATAGAAAAACACCGTAATCGGTTACGTTGTGCAGGAATAGAAGGTCTAGTTCTTGCTGCATAGGACCAATGATTACTAACAAAAAATAACCAAGTTATACCCACTGAAAATTTGTATTAACACGAAATGCAGTTTCCTGTTACAGATGACCATATTGCAGCGGAATGCACGATACTCACTGAATATCATAGTGTGGGACAATATCTTTATTGGAAAATAGGTAGCTTTCACGGGAAGGAAATTGCAAGTAATTGGTTTGAACATCACCTAGATCGTCTTACAGACAAAGCTAACTGAGCAAACATAGTGATCAAAGACCATACAAAAACAAAATGCGTTTTCTCATTGATATGGTAGTACCTTCATGCTTTTAACGTATCTTTGATGAACTTACAAAGTATAGCAACATGTTAGACTTTGTAGGTTCTTCAAAGATACAAGGAGGATCTTGATGTAGAAATCTCAAACTTGTGTGACATGATCAAAGCAATAATTCAAGTTTTGTTTGGAGTCATCGGTTTTATTGAAAAAAATATCGTATTCACAACATGACAAGCTATTGACTCTAAATCAAATTGATAATGCTATTAGAATATCCTGGGAAAATGCAGAGAATAGATGGAATTTTTTTTCTTTGAATCAGATACAACTGGTTTGCTTGAACAATTCCTAGCGACTTTTTCGTTTATCACGTTGTGCCAAATAAAAATTAGACAATACATGCAATTGGAAGACCCCACTTAATCTGTTCCAAAGAGGACCATGGTCATTTCATCTGCAGATATAATGATGGCTTTAATATTCTAAGATTTTTTGAGTTTAGTAATCGTCTTCATAATGACCACAAAATCATTCGTGATTACTATGACAACTACCTGAGTCAGTTACGAAAGTCTATCAAGAAATGCTCCAATAATAACTGAAAAAAGAAACTTATTTTATCAGGACATTTCTCCAGCACACACATCATTGGTTTGTTTAGATTCTCTTCAGGACTGTGGCTTTGAACTAGTTTGTCATCTTCCATATTCCCCTGGTTTAACTCTCATTTATTCTTCAACATGAAAAATGCTTTTGAATTTGTGTCAATTACGAGGATCATTCTTTTTTAAACAGTCATATGTCAGTTTTCCAGGAAATAAAAATACAGTTATTAAGAAGACATGGAATTAATGCATGCAGTATTTCACAGAAATAGCATCACTCCTTCATACACAATCCATGAAGATTTTAATAAAACTTAATAAAATGTTTGCCCATTGTTCATCTACTGGATTAATAGAAAAGTGCATTGAAAAGTAAACTAATTATGTTGATGAATAAATAACATGTTTTTATTACGTTTACGATATGGATATATCAGTTGACATACGTATCTTTGGCCATAATACAGCAATCAAAAATTGACCTGTTTTGCGGACACGAAACGTTGACACTTGTAATAAATTCACAACGACCAAATTCAATTTTCCATTCATTTTCTAGAAAACAAAATCCAATTTTTTATCGAAGATATTTTGTCTAAATATTAACATGAGTGCAGGATAGATAGATATAAAGGTAAATTTGGGAAAATACTTTTTGCTTTTCGTGTATGTATATATGCCTCGGTATGAATAACTGTTTTTTTTAATAATTTTTAAGTATTTCTTTATAATATGCGCGTTTGTGTTTTGGTGGACACAATTAACTGAGAGACGTTACTCTATTGACTAATACTATATGAATGGTTACCGAAAGATTGATCTATTTCTATACTATTATATAATGATTGTTTGTATGAGAATTTGAGTATCATTATAAAATATTTGCATCAAGGTAAAGGGCGTAATCTTCAGAATAAAGCGTTTCGTGTGTCTTTTTCTGAAAATTAAATTTATTATTCAATCTACTAATCACACACAGTATAAATTTCAAATACATTCTATTTGTCGACCAATACATGAGATCTTCACGAACACGAACAGGTAACGTTTTCCACAATGGTGAATTAAAATTGTATTCGACGGATATTTTGGGAATAATAAGTTTTCCATCGATAAATAGATATAAATTCGCTAGAAACAGAATAAAGATGTATCAGTATGTATATATAATAGCAGAAACGTCACTAAAGATCGAGAAAAAAGCGAGTATTATGTTCCCTTAACGCAAGTAATTTCTGTGATTACTTTATTAGATGGAAGACGCTTATTCCATCTTTAATTAGATGGAAGAGGCTTATTCCATCTTTAACCGACATTTGTTTAGACATGATACGAAAACCATGAGATGCTGAAAGTAAAGTTAATCTTATTCGGTATTCTTTCATGATCTCTAAAATTTTAGAGTTCTAGTATTAATTCAATGGCTTGTCAGACGAATACAAAATATATGAAAAAATGTAATTTTATGTTATCTTTAACACTGACGTGTCAACTTTTTTAATAATCCTTAAAATCTACCTTTAAACACACTCGCCCAAAATCACAACCCCCCCATAAACACACACACACACACACACACATATATATATATATATATATATATATATATATATATATATATAAATGAGTGTATTCATCTTATGTAAGCCGAAAGCTGAGACTGAATTTAAACATATATCAATATGGTGATTTCCTTTCGTATTTCAATGATAATGTTATTAAGTTTATCAGACAATATGAAAGAAACTTACTTAAAATTTAATAGACAAAATAAAATAAAGTTGTGTATATTATTTAATGAAACATGCATTAATGAAAATTGCTACCTACCTATATATATATATATATATATATATATATATATATATATATATATACACCTACATACATACATACATACACGTGTGTGTCTATGTGTGCATTAGTGCGCAGGGGTAATGATGTTTGTGTGCTTTTTCTTGCGAGTGTTTACATTTGTGTGTGTGTCTTTGTGTATGCCTGTGTGTGTGAGTGTGCGTTCAAGATTGCGACTTAACTTACTTCGAATTATTTGAACTGTTGAAAATATTACAACCAAATTCGATATTAAAGAAAATGAGAATACGTACAGAAAACGATGAAATTATTCGAACACACATAAATTTTGTATATTTTTATTCATTTCTCAAAATCCAATACCCGGATGATGTCAGGATTATTATATGTTAATAAGCCAAGAAACGGAATTTAAAACACAATTTCAGAAGAATAGGTTAAATTTGACAGGCGAATTATGCAATATAAGAAAAGTTAAAATACTTCATACAGTATGAAAATTAGAAATAGACAGAAAAATCACAATATTATTAGTAAATACTATGAGCTCTCATTTTTATAATTTGCTTCAATCATTTTCTAAAGGTTTTGATGAGATTTGAATAAGTATTTTCTGTGATTTCTGCTATTGTTCAATGATTACACGTTATAATTCCCGAAGGATTTCTGGTGAACTACGATTTATATGCTTTCAATACTTGCTATAGATTTGTCATAGGGTTCAAGTTGGCGCTCATTGAAGGCCATGGTAGAACTGTAATCTTCTTTTATGAAGCCATATAGTCTCTGATTTACACGTATATTTGGGAGCATTATCTTGTTGGAAAGTAAATCGCCGATCTAGATGAAGGTTTTCCGCTGATTGATGTAGAATTTTGATATTGTCTACAGTTTTAATTACTCCTTTATTTGCAAATGTATGTCCAGTCATCCTTAAGATAAAACAACCTCAAAACATCAACGAGACGCCTCCATGTTTAAATGTTGCCACTGTTTTCAATGGGACGGTCAGCCCCCACCTTACATGCGTCTAAAATTCTGCACATCATTATGTCCAAATTGCTCAAGTTTTGTTTCATCACTCCATAGTAATTATTCTCAAAAGCTTTTTTTCTTCGTCCAAGAAGGTTTTGGTAAAATTAAACCAAGCATCAGCGTGACATGTTTTGCTAAAGTGGGGTAAGTCGTGGATTTTTTCCATAGAAACCAATTCTGCATAAACAATGTTGTGTCGTGCAGGTACTTACGCTCTTACCCATCGTATCCAAATTTTTGTCGATGTCTTTCAAAACAACATTAGGGTTTATATTAACCTCACGACACCGTTTTCGTGCAGTTATCAGTATAAATTTGTTTTTTTCCATGCGAAGGCAAATTCTCTGTAATGCCAAACTGCTTAAACTTCTTTACAACGGATGTTAACTTATATCTAAGGATAGCTAACCGGTTTGACATAGTGATGCAACTATTTCTCGAGTTGTGAAAATTAATAATTATCTCTCTCAAGTCATTGGTGATAATCTTTGCACAAATTATCACAAATTTTCGTCTGAATACATAGTCTAGAAAGATTCAACGATACAATAATTATGTAAATTACTTATACTTACACGAATCAATCACTTGAAACGATATTTTGTACTCTACGAATGATTTTGTTTTTCCTATGTTGCATAATTACCCGGTCAAATTTGGTGTATTTATTCATTCTTCTGAAAATTGAGTTTAATAATCCTTTTTATGCCTATCAACATATAAAAAAAATCTGGCATTTGATTCTGAGAAAATGAAAAAAATATTCAAAATTAATGGGTACGAATAATTTTGTTGTTGACTGTATATAGAGTACAGCAAAAAATATATATTCCAATATTATTTTAAAAGTTTTTAATAATTCTTAAAATAAAAAATATATATTAAACATTAAATAATTTTTCATTAAACTTTGGTCAAATACAGTCGATATAATTTGAAAAAAAAACATTTTCCTCTCAATATTTCAATGTCTGAAGTTAAATTCTCTATATGAAATATATATTTCAGTATTTTAATATATGAAATTTTATTCGCTGTATAAAATCACCCTTTCCATATTGAAGTGCATAAAATCTTATTCACTGTATGAAATGTCAATTCCAATATATAAATGTGCATAGTATAATATACTCTATGGAATGCCCGTTTTAATATTTCATTTTATGAAATTTTATTCCATATATGAAATGTCTCTGCCAATATTTTAATGCATCAATTTAATTCACTATATGAATTGTTCCTTTCATTATTTCCGGGCATGAAATTTAATTTAATATTTTGTTGTTTGTCATTTAATTCACGGTATGTAATTCCCAATCCAATATTTCTGTGTATGGTGTATGGATTAAATCCTCAGATTATTTACGCTTGATAGTGCCTGCTTGGTGAAATGTTCCATTTTTACAGTTTCAAATGCGATCAGTTTTTATGAAAATATATTTAAATCGATAAGTAAAAAATAAAGTTTACGATTTATTTCACTTTCGAATCAACATAAAAACAACGCTTGGAATAGACAAGTACTATTTTTTTTTTTTTTTAGATACGAAACATTGGTAAATCCTTAGCCTCATATTAATATTTACGGCATAAATTAGAAAATTCAAAAAAAATCTTTTGATTCTCGCTTTCGAGCAATGCTAATCTAGTTAGATATAAATTACTGAGTACATCAAGGAATTTGACGAAAGCTGAATGATCCTGAATTATATTTTTATTTTAACAGACAACAATACCTCTTTACAGCAGCAGGTTGACATAAAATAAAAGTTCTAAGACTCTCGTCTTGATAGAAAATTATTCTGTGGTGTATCCAATCATTTCTGTGTACACGTCACTCTATGACTTGTACTGTATTATGAAGAGATTAGCAAGTTTTAAATTAATTAGTCTTTTACTTAACTTGTTTATTGATCCAGCAAAAGCCTGAACGTGGGTAAAGCCTGAGGTGATTTATTTTGCTAGATAAAATAATTTAATAACCTTTTTTTAATTAAAAAAATTTAACGTCATAAAAGGGGAAAGCGATGAATTTTTTCACATTCTATGTTTATCTTTTTAAAATTAAATTAAAATTACAGATAAATTAATTTTAAAAGCAATAGTTTACCACATTAAATATATTTTAAAATAAAAATATATTAACCAAGGCATGTTAATATAGTGACTATACCTGTCTGACTTAAAATCTACCAGAAACATTTTTTATTAAATTATTCCAAGATTCCCGAGAAACTAACGAATATCTGCATTAATATTTTAAACATGCACATAGCATTTCTCTCGTTATTTCGATTCAACACGCATTTATTTAGATGTATGGATATGTGAGTGTGCTATGGTGGCTT
>CAHIKZ030002112.1:1132500-1205000 GCA_903632075.3 Acanthosepion pharaonis
GCAGCCAAGAATGATCTATCTATCTATCTATCTATCTATCTATCTATCTATCTATCTATCTATCTATCTATATTTATATATATTTATATATACATATATTTATATATATATGTGTGTGTGTGTGTGTGGTTGGCTGTTTATGAAAATATGTCAGTATATTTTGACACGTCTTACACTATTGTTCTAATATTTGATTGTTATAGTTTATTGTAGACGTTTTTCAGCTACATTCCTTCTGGCCATCATTATATGTCCATTCTGATGAGAATGTAAACTCCTGTATATGTCAATTTAGATGTTATTTAGTCTCCGTTTATCTGTTTATTGTACGAGTATGTTGAAGCGTTATGCCTATTCATATTAACACCTATAACAATCTATTATATCAGAAAACAATTACAATCAAAGATGAGAACAATAGCCCGAATAAATAGTATAAGTCAACATATAATTTCGCATTACCAAAATCATATGTTTGTGTAAAAATTCAGATATAAATAAAATATACATATAAAGAAAGTATGTATATAAAAATATGTTTCGTCCCCTGATGGTCATTATCAAGACAAACAACAGGACTTCATTTTGAAACATATATTTATAAACAGAATTAAAAATATAATCAGCTTTTCATTTTTTTTTAGATGGAAGTATGTTTATAAATATTATTCAGGCTACCTGTAAAATTAACTCAAGATGTTAATTGATGTAATTTAATGTCTCATAAACGATAATGCTTCATTATTAAGACTGTTGTTAGTGTTGACTTTTTTTTTAATGTTTTTTTAATGTTATTTTAATGGGCATTATCATCATATATATATATATATATATATATATATATATATATATATATATATATATATATATATATATATATATATATATATATATATATATATATATATATTTACAACATATATATAGGCATTTACACAATTCCGGAAAATTCGGAAAATTTGTTGAAAACACAAATCTAATTAAACATGCAAATAAAAACTAAAAATTCTTGAAGCTATCTACATAACACAGTTGAAACCTAACCGGAACAAAATAAACTACGAAATCTCCACAAATATTCTTAAATGCCTATAATTGATAACAGAAGCCATTCTTTTATATCAATGGCTTCCCATACTTAGTACTTCTCGTTTTTACTGTCGCGTGGTCATGTGTGACGTCACTAGCTGCAACGCGATTTTCGTCTCCACGTCTCGTATACACGAGTTAGTCGTTGCTTTGAAATTTTTCATGCAACATAAACAGACTATCATTATTGATCCACCGTGTATTGGTTTATATATTTTGAACTGTAATTGTTATCTTTGATAATGGCTTTTGTAACCCGGAAGCATAGATTGGATTTAAACCTGTATCAATATGGTGATTTCCTTTCGTCTTTCAATGATAATGTTATTAAATTTATCAGACAATATGAAAGAACCTTACTTAAAATAAATCGACAAAACTTGTCGGTATCATTTTTAATGAAACATGCATATATATATATATATATATATATATATATATATATATATTCTTTTCTTCTAAGCCAAGATGCAAGACCATAAAAATATTTCAATGTAAATTCCATCAAAGAAGGAAACGCTTCGGTAAAGATTTTTTTTTTGCTTTTTGATTTCATTTGTATTTTCTTTTTCCGTATATATGTCATTTATATTTGAATTTGTACACACACATGCATACCTTTGTAGGAGTTGTTACCTAAATCATCAGAAGATACGGAGTAGCGTAATTAGATAAAGGCAATAGGTAAGAGATTTCGAATTTCAGCTTTCACTGTTTTTCTTCACTTCACACGTGGTGAATTGGGACATAGTTACTTATATTTAAAACATCCAATATACGGATTTAATTTAACGCTTTAAAAAAGTTGTTTACATCAGGTGACTAGACACAAAGAGTTGTGAGTTCAATACCACAGCACAGCACTGGTGAATGAAACCTGGAGACTTGAGTTAAAGAGAAATGGCTGAGACATCCAGTAGAAGACGCCACGTGGAACTAGAACAATCCTCCCCGTTGGACGAAATAAAGGGTTCGAATCAAAATTCCAATCACCTGAAGAAGGCCGAAGTGTATAACGACCGAAACGCTATAAATATGGTATTGAAGATCAGAGATATAGACATATATTAATTTAATATTTTGAAGAAAGACTTTTACAATATTGAGGAAGGTTTAGTATAAGTTTAAGAAATGTACGTTTTACCTGCAGTGGTTTAAATTGTTATGAAGATTCGATATTTTTTTTTCTTCTTAACTGTTACATTTTAAGTTAAATGTCAAATAGGGAAGGTAGGTGTAGAAAATTGTGACACTAATTTTCTTAGTGGTTGGATTCATATTCAGAAACAAAAAAAAAACAAAAAACAGAGGAATTTGAAAAAAAAAACACATCAATAAGTTTATTTTACAACATATGATTATCGTTTTTTTAAGAGGACACAAGGAATGAAATATGCTCCGTCCGGTTTGATAGTTTATAGTTTTTTAAGCATTTCGCCGCAAGCAAAGGTGGAGCACTACTAACACGCAAGGGGTTACAAGGAAGCAAGAATAAAGAGCCGTGATAGGGGAAAGGATGACGAGAATAACGGGGAATTAGATCAAGGCATCTGAAGATGACGACTGCCATTGCATTTGAATAATTATAGATATCAGGGATGCAAGCAATGGAAGACAGTTCAACATACGGGTAGTGCGAGACATGAAGCTATTGGAGTAGAAGAGGCGGCAACATTTAACAGTTTTCGACAGTGAAACTGTGGGAAAGTGTGACAAACTAGTAGCACGTTTAAATTAATACAGTTTGGGAAACAGCGAAAGTAGCTCGTCAGAGCAGTTACCGTGAAATTATTTGTACAAAAGACAGAGTGGAGCGAGGCAGGTCTGTGAGAAAGTGACTGTAGACAAGAAACCAGATTAGGACCAATCACATTGCATCTCTGTCTCTGGATTTTGGCATGGATATTGAGATGAACAGCGGGTTCTCCAGACCTTATATGGCAACAGTATTTAATGCAAGGTGGAACGGTTGATTTATAAATTTGACTCAGGCGAGAAATTTTTTCTGGCGAGACACATCCATTTTAGGGGCTCACATTAAAAAAAATTGACAGTCTCTGCCATGCTTTCCAAATTTAGATCCTCTTTCTATCAATCACTACTAAGTTCTGCTTACTCCTTACAGTATAAATGTTTTTTCATGCTTAAGTATTTCTGTATATGATCTCCTTGTGTTATTCTAGCCCTACTCTCCATCTTGTTAAGGTGTTAAATTTATCACGGTTTGATAAAGATCATATTAGTCATTGTATAAATGAGATTACCAATATATTTTCGCTTTGTTTCTAACCATCATTTCGTCAATGTTGAGAAATAAAATACAAGTTCTAATTGGTTTTAGTGTATTACTTAACAGTTTTTTTTCGTTCTGTTCTGTTCTGTTCTGTAGTTGTACTTAAAAGAAAGTTTCAACAAATTGAATAATGATTTAAAATAACAGGTTTCAAACTAAAACAAAACAAAAAAAAACGCGCCTTTTGTTATTTTCGATAAATAACAATATATATTTTGGATATTTTTCCCCCGTCGGTAAGCATCGATGATTTTCGCAAGTTAATCTTGTCTGTATTGATTATCATAATCGTAATTTCCAGCAAAATAGTTGTTTTTATATTTATGAATGGTTTAGTAAGGTGACGAGACGTAAAAGCCCGTGTTACATTCCATAAAACTTTTCGGCAAAATTTAATTTATATTTTCTTGTGTTATATCGGCTATATATTTGTCACTTCCTCGTCACATCGGCAGGAAGTCTTTTTTGTTTCACAATCTCACGATTAATGTTTCTCGAATTATTCTAATAATTTAGTTATTACTTTTTCATGTTTTTCGTTGTATTAGCTACGACAGGCTTTAATAATGTATGTTTTTAAATTTTTCCTATTTCGCTCTATCAAATGTTTCAATACGGCGGGTTATTTTGTTATTTTTCCCTTTTTGTTGAATTCAATATTCGTTAATTTTTGTCCTTGTTTTTTTTTTCTCGTCATATATTTGTGCACATTTCATTCTGGTTTTAATTTATTTTGTTATTTATTATTTATGCACACTCCTCGTTCATTTATGTATTTCTTCATTTGTCTTTGTTACTTGTTTTCTAGTTGCTTTTCTTTTAGCCAGTTCGACTTTTCTTACTCCACATTAAACTTTCGTATTTATCTCTCTTGAAAATCTTCTACACATCACTCACAACTTCTCTCATCTTCTCTTCTTCTGTTTCTTGCCATTAATCTCTTCATCATTTTTAGGTAGTCTTCTTCATGTGACAAATTGCAGAGCAGCTAATGTACAATTTTGTCATTTTGTTTTCATTAATTTATGAATTAATTGATTTTGACAGCGTCCAGTAAGTGAAGTGAAAATCGCTTGTCAAAATACATTATTATATTTGTTACTTTCAGACGAAATTTGTTTATCCTTATTAAAATGATTATCACTTTTGGTTTACGCTTACTTTTTTTAATTTTTTTTTTTATGTTTTCTCTCCGAATTTATATTTGGCAAATATTCTTGAAATTATAGAAATTGCAAATTTTTGTCTACACTAATTCCAAAATGATGTTAGTCAGGGACATTAACTCTGTACATTTCTACGTATTATATTGTAGAAATCTGCCAGGTACATTGTTAAATAATTCAACAATACCTATCCATCTATCAATCTTTTCTCTCTCTCTCTCTCTCTCTCTCTCTCACGATACACACACACATATATATATATATATATATATATATATATATATATATAATACAAAATGTAAAAACTTTTACAAATTTTCGGACGGCTTCCTCACAAGGACAAAAATCCATATCACTGTAATACAGCAAATCATTCGTTTTTAAGTTTAAAAAATGTTTACGGTCGATTGCACTGGGTTCACATGTAGACGAGGTTACATGTACCATTCGTGTGTATTTGTGGCTAGTATGTTTTCAACGCTAATGTGTGTAGTAATAACTTAACTGAGGTGTTTTCCGCTTAACAATGGCACTATGTTAACATTGCTCGAATGCTAAATGACATGCTGTGTGCTCTGCTGTATCAGTTAGCGTTTCTAGACTGAAGCCAGACGAGTCATCCAACCTTCGCTGATATTTATCGTGCTCTTGCTTACGAATTATACGTGGCACAAAAAACTATGGATCAAGAACGAGATCCGATCGTATGCCTGACCACGAAAAACACATTCTGTGGTGTGTGGTAGATTATCTAAGTATCAGCACACGTCAATTGACCCTAGCATACCGTGCATCTCATAGTACTGCACAGAGTATAATTCAAGAGCGATCAGTTGTTTATCTCTTCAGTCTTGATGAGGCAACATTTGGAAATATGGAATAATAACTTTACAGAACCAACATTTGCGGGCCGTCGTAATAGCCATGGGACAATACAGGCTAAACACCGGCACAAGTTTCTGATTAATATATGGGCTTGAATATTAGTTAACTGTCTTGTGGGTCCATATGTTCTCCCAGCAGGTCTTATAAAAGCTATCTAAAGGAACATTATTATGAACAGTTCCAGAGGATGTACTCTTAGTAATAAGAAAACGTTTGTGGTTTGTACATTAAGCGGCTCCAGCACATTGTAGTCTTGTTTTGCGCGATGGATATGCTGACATCTACCATAAAAGTCTGATAGGTAAGGAAGGACCGGCTTCACGTAGGGTACGTTACCCCGGCCTCAATACTTTGGATTTTTATCTATGGGACCACCTAAAACAATTAGACATTGATAATGCAGAGACGCGATAATCAACGTGTCAAAGTGTCATAAGAACCAGATAAACCATGCGATATCATACCGGAGTATTTGAAAGCATCCGTCAGTCAGTGAATCGGACGGGTGCATGCGTGTTTAGCAGCAAGCGGAGGACGATTTGTTTTACATTTTTTAAGAGTTGCTGTGTTGAGATACAATGATGGTCTTTTGTAAATAAGTTTATGTGAAAACTTTTCCTTGTTTTGATGAGCGGGAATCCGACTCCAAAGTTTTAAAAATAATTGCGTTACACTTCCTCTATATATATATCAATATTTATATAATGTGTTTCTGATAATTTTTATTCTTTCCCACTCAGTAACCTCCTGTGTGTGTCTTAGTGTCTTTACTTTCTTGCAAAGTATTATTAATATCTTCAGGGAACGTGCCTATGTGCGTGTGGGCGCGTAAATGTGCAGTTAACCTCATTTTTTTTCAGCAAGTATTGTGAAATCGGCTCCTTGATCGTGTTCCTAGCATAGAGTATTTGAAAAAGTCCGCCAATCAATGATTAGACGTGTGCATGCATATATATAGAAGTGGAAGATATTTTGAAATTGTATTGTGTTGCGGTGCAAAGTAGGCCTTTTGGACATACATTCATATGCCATTTTTACTTTGTTTTGGTGTTAGGAACACGCCACAAATTTTTAAATATATATTTTTGAATGTATCTTGGATCGTAATTTTCAAAGCCTCTAACGTAGCTTTAAAATTAATAACTGAAAAACGAAGCATTTGCTGACATGTGTTTATATGGACATTTGTCCTTGTTTTGGTGTGAAAACACGCCACCAAAATTTGTAGAATATTTTTTATGTATGTTGTTTATATGGATGGGGATATGTGTGTCTGGCTGTGTGACGGTTGTGAATTAAGTTTATTTTTTTGGTTTATATTACACTAGTTTCTAACCATAGTTTGCGTGTCCAGTTTTACCTGTTATGAAAAAAGCAGAACAATTAAATTTGTATTATATATATATATATATATATATATATATATATATATATACCATGGTAATGCAAATAGTAAAATCTTACTTATTATAAAAGGTAGATTGTGTGTGTGTGTGTGTGTGTGTGTGTGTTTGTGTGCGTGTGTGTCTGTTCGTTTATATATGGGATCGGATTTCCTACATTTTTCAACCGATTTCAACAAAACTTCACAGGACTACGTAAACTTACCTTGTGGTGGTTCTGACAGTGCCAAAAATTCGAAAAATAATTGTTTTTGCACGAAATCAATTTGAAAATACGATTAAGAGGCATTAATGAAAGGAGGACAACTCATATCGAGTTATACTTATTAATATCGTGTTATCGAGTTATACTTATCATAAAACCCAGGTTGATTGTTTGTCGGTGTGTGTGTGTGTGTGTGTGTGTGTGTGTGTGTGTCTGTTCGTTTATATATGGGATCGGTATTCCTACATTTTTCAACCGATTTCAACAAAACTTCACAGGACTACGTAAACTTACCTTGTGGTGGTTCTGACAGTGCCAAAAATTCGAAAAACAATTGTTTTTGCACGAAATCAATTTGAAAACACGATTAAGAGGCATTAATGAAAGGAGGACAACTCATATCGAGTTATACTTATTAATATCGTGTTATCGAGTTATACTTATCATAAAACCCAGGTTGATTGTTTGTCTCTGTTTGTGTGTGTGTGTGTGTGTGTGTGTGTGTTCGTTTATATATGGGATTGGATTTCCTACATTTTTCAACCGATTTCAACAAAACTTCACTTTTTTGGCAGGTAGTGTTTCTTATTGTCTTGCACACTTTTTTCTTTATTTTTACATTCAGAATGCTTTAAAAATTCCATTTACAAGACAATTGTTTATAATAAAATTCTATTCAATCGGTAGACTCATAACGATTGAAAACAATGTTTTTGTTTGAGCTTGGGTTTGACCAATTCGTAAAAAAAGAAAAAAGAAAAAAAAAACTAATTAAGACATGCGTGTCCGTCAACTTCAAACATAATCTTTGTCAATTTTATTTTTCAGTCTTTATGATGGTCGATACTTGATCTATCTCTTACTGTTACATCCTCGGGCAACGCCGGTCTCTACTACTAGTATTTATTAAAACTGAACGTATTAAAAATGCTCAATACAAAGTCCAGACTAGCAGAACTGTTTAGCATTTACAAAGGATAAAAGCCGACCAGAGAAAACTACCGTGGTTTCGACCTCTACGGTCACCTCACGTTGTGTGTTCATCGAATCAACAACACGGAGGTCAAAAACTTAAGCACTTAAGAAACCGGAATTAGAGGGGGTGTAAATAAATTTCTAACTTTAACTGGGTTCAAATAACTCCAAGCTGAATTTAAAGTGTCAGTATTTGGTCATGATCTCTGACCTTCCGTTCAGCAATTCATTGCTGTTTTTATATGTTATAGCCAGTTGGTCTTTTTTCATAACACACAAGTATTCTCGGCTATTATGTTAGTATTTAAAATTTTTAAAATACTCCATTTACTGCTTGGGCTTTTGCTATGTCTGAAATTTCAATAGGTGCTTGCTACCATCGTGTTGTACCTATACAGTGGAGTCCTAAAAAGATGAGTGTGATTATATATATATATATATATATATATATATATATATATATATATATATATATATATATATATTATATGGTCCAGCAGCCCACAAAATTATCAACACTTGGAATTATAAATGTAGCCTTGTTAAAAGTTAAAAGGCAAATAGAAATAAGCAAGGAAATATTGAACACCCCTGACAGCAACAAACAGATGTATGGAATTCATTATTCTTCTGAAATTTTTATGAATTACGAACAGAAAATCAATATAGCAATATATTTAAGAGGGACAAATCATTTGTTTATGTTAATAGTCTCTGCTTGCATTCTGCTTCCCATCTGTCGACTTCATGGTAGAAGAAGAATTTACATGTGCTGTTGGACATTTCAGACGGATTTGCAGACATTTTAAAATTCGGTGATGAGAACCTAGGAGACAACGTAGAAATGAAATCCCATCGGCACAAATCCGCAGACAAAAGACGATAGAACGCATATGTTGAATCCACAATTTCAGCAAACATGTCAATGCCTCTTCGCTTTATGCTTGTCCGCTCATTTTTATTATCTCCCCTTTTTTGTTGGAGACAGAAATTGACAGACCATTAAAGAGCAAAGCTATAAATGTTGACATCTGCATCTATACAGGTAAGAAAAAGAAAAGAAGAAGATGCAAAAGAGGTTTTGCGAGAAACTAGAGCAGACAAATGCAAATACATAAAAAAGGTTAATAGCTTAATGGCCATTATGTACATACAGAACAAACCTCCACTCACTCTCAAATACACACAGAGGCATTATCACTGGCCATCTCAGTTGATATAAATGCTATATATATATATATATATATATATATATATATATATATAGAGAGAGAGAGAGAGAGAGAGAGAGAGAGAGAGAGAGAGAGAGAGAGAGAGAAAGAGTGTGAAGCAGAGGCAGACAGATAGAGAGATTGTGGGCATATTAATCTTCACTGCATTGTGAATTTCAGTCACATTTAATGTCCTCTTGAAAATGATTTCCTGTACGCTTTTTAATACCTCTTACACTCTTCCCAAGCTTAAATATGGCTACACTCAATAATATAGCATATTCTAAACAACAGACTCACGAACACACACAGACACACACACACACACAAATATATATATATATATATATATATATATATATATATATATATATATATATATATATATAAAATCATCAATCGTTCTATCAATGATATTGCCCATTTGACGCCGAAATGTAGCATAACTTAAAATTATATTTTTCATACACACAGAAATACACACACACACACACACACATATATATATATATATATATATATATATATATATATATATATATATATATATATATATATATATAAACTAAAAATCCCATTAAACTCATTTGAGGCTGGATAAAAAAATATAGATGTCATGTCATGTCATGTTGTCATACATGTCATGTTGGGGGTTATCTTCAACACCACCACCGATATATTCATAATATTCTTGTTTTTTTTTGTTTTTTTTCTATCGGGCGACATTTAACCTAGCTTCTGCGGGGGTATATTGATTAAGCTTTCATCGCAATACATAGGAAGGTGCAGATGTGATAGGCAATAATTAACTACAGAAGGACTCAAAATTAATCGCTGCATTTAAATTTTGCATTAATATTTAAGCTTACCTTTACAAAGTTCAACGATAATTCCTCTGTCAACATTAATTTTAACGGCAACTTCTTGTACATAGGTGCTTACTTTCTGAACACACAAATCTTTTTATTTCATGGTTTACTTTCGCTGAACTTAACGAATTTATATATATATATATATATATATATATATATATATATATATATATATATATATATATATATATTACATGACTAAGCCCTTCGTAATTTGTGGGCTGCATATGTCAGAACAATTTTTTTTATATCTCTTTGAGGCATGAACTTCCAGGAATCCTTTCGATTATTCTACTGGAAACATTTCCAACCAATCCTAGGGCTCTAACTACAACAGGGATTGTTGATGTTCCCATGTGCCACATTTTTTTAGAAATTTTAGGTTTTTTTATTTTGACAGATTTTTTTAATATCTTCAAAGATATATTGCAGTCTGCAGGGACTGCCATATTAATAAGGAGACATTTTTTGTTTGTGTTCTTCAATAGCAATGTCTGTGGGTTGGCTTTGATTGTTCTGTCAGTGTGTATTGTGTCACAGGATTGTAACAGGTTCCATCTCCGTAACCTGTTCTTGGTTGTGTTCATACCAGTTTCGTTTATTTTCCTTCCCGTAGAAGTTGCAAATTTTCCAGTGCAATTTTAGGCCTATTCTGCCATGCCGGCTTTTGTAATTAGTGGGTGCCAATATTATTATTATTATTATTATTATTATTATTATTATTATTATTATTACTACTACTACTACTACTACTTCTACTACTACGATTTTCATAGGTAATTCCGAATTACGACTCTTATTATTATTAGTATTATTATATTTCATTATTATAATATTAAAATATAATATAATTATTAGTTTTAAATCATGTCTCATTTAGAACACCCCTGCTTCCAATTGTGTTTTTTTATATCTCTACTTCTTTTGTATCACTATATCTCGTTTCCTGGGAGATGAATTATTAAAGAGGTAAGTGTCTTGTCCTTACCACCTTCCACACTCTTAAGGATTTTAATAATAAATATATTTAATATTATTCCTATCTCTATCCTTCCTCTCTAATTCCGTCATATCTGTGATATTCCTCCTCGCATTCTCTCTATATTATCCTTCATCAAGTTAGAACTACCCCTCTAAATCTATAAAAATTATACGTAAATTTAAAACATTTTCGCACACTTGCAAGTGTTGTCTAATGAACCAGATAAAAACCTCACACATGGCGAGACATATTATTCTTTACATCATATATATATATATATATATATATATATATATATATATATATATATATATATATATGATGTAAAGAATCTGATAGTTTTTCTAATAATTTTATATACCTAGGTATATATGTAGACTTAAGTGATATATACGTATTAATCACTCTGTGGATTTAATATTATTAAGGATGCAATGGACCCTTGAGTTTGTTTGTTTTCTATTTAAATTGAATTAATAATTTCTTGGTATTATCCATAGTGATTACCACAATTGTCAATATCAATTACACACACACACACACACATATATATATATATATATATATATATATATATATATATGATGTAAAGAATCTGATGGTTTTCTGATATTTTCGTACATATATACCTAGGTATATATGTAGACTTAAGTGATATATACGTATTAATCACTCCGTGGATTTAATATTATTAAGGATTTCTTCCTCAGTAGTTTTTAAATTACAAATTATTTTAATTCTACCCATCTATTTGCATATGTTAAATGTATTTATGTAAGGATGTGTATTTTTTTTGAACTTTTAATTTATGCACATATAATTATATATATATATATATATATATATATATATATATATATATATATATATATATATTTATATATATGTGTGTGCATGTGTATATGTATGGATAGATAGATAATTAATTACGTTGTATATGTATGGATGTGTGTAAGGTTTTATGTAGATATGTTTGTGTGCACATATGCGTATGTGTATGTGTATATGTATGCATGAGTTTATGTGTATTGAGATATATATATATATATATTTGCTCGCGTATATGTATATATGTGCGAATAGATATAGATATGTTGTCGTGTATATCTGTATCTACATATGTATTTTTGGGCTTAGAAATAATACGTCCTTACCAGATTAAATATTAGTTAGGTTTTATGTTTATGCTAAATTTGTAACCTGTAAGTGATGTTCGTTGCTTTGTCAAATATTCTTGATTACACATCGGTTCTCTTATAAATACCCTTCGTTTTTAGTTTGCCCCAACATCATTTTTTCCTCTCTCTCTCTCATCTTCTGAATTTTAAGTTTAGATCATATCGTTTTCTATTATGCGTAGTGTCACCACAAATGTCTACACACGTTTTCGGTGTCACTCCAGCACATACATTCTCACTATTTTTTTTTTTTTATATATATACCCATAGTTATATTTTCCGATTCCTTTTTGAATTTGTAGGTCTGATGAATTGGATCGCGATTACGATTCCAAAGTAATATTAGTGTTTGAGCTTTTTTATTATATATATATATATATATATATATATATATATATATATATATATATATATATACTGATAGAGAGAAAAACAAGAAGCAGTGAGGGAGGAACCATTAGGTAGTATTTCGCTTAACTTGTGAAACTCCTTAGTAATTCTAGAATAAATTTCAATTCATAATTGTTTGAAGTGGCGTCTTTCCTTGCCTCTTCATTATTAATAATTCATGAGTTAAGAATCTTAATATTACTCAAAATTAATTGTAGTTTTGTTTAAGCAATTCACCCCTAAGCAAGGTTGGATTGCTTCTAGCCCGCAATGGTTTACAGCGGAGTCGTAATAAGAATAAAGACGCGCGTTTGAGGAAAGAATACAGAGAAGAACGGGAACAAATTCATGGTGACAGATGTCGATTGACATTGCAATAAAATATTTGAATATTATAGTCATCGGGGAAGGAAGCAAAACAAGGGAGTTCCACAGACAAGAAGTACGTGAGAAAAAGCTCTTTGAGTAAAAGAGACTGTTATATTTAACCGTTTTGACAGTGAAAGGGCCTGGTAGCTAGCTTAATTTCATGCAGTCGGACAACTAGCAAAAGCAGCTCACCAGAACGGTTGCCGTGAAAATACTTGACGAAAAAAACAGAGGAAAACCACGACACCTCTGTGAAAAAAGCGACTATAGACTAGATTCCAGATCAGATCCTATCATATTGCATATACATCTATGGATTTTGTCGAAGTTCTCGAAGCTTACAGCGAGGGCACCACTCTATTTATGACAGCAATATTCCATACAAGGACGGATGGTTGATTTATATATTTGAAGGATAGACAAAAACATTCTGTGACAACTTAGAGAACCAACTTTCCTTGCGGTAAATGAAGCAATTGATTCAGTATATTTATTCCACCTCATATCAGTGGAGAGCGTGAGACCAAGCACGTGTAACAAGGTGCTTTGGAGGAGTTGGGAATTTACCATTCTGATGAGAAGCAGGCAAGCTCCACTGTGGTGAGTAAAAGGGAGAAATTCCCTTTTGCTTCATTAAAGTTTACAAGCAATTTACTTCCCCAGTCAACCAGAATTTGGTGGACGTTTTCGAAATCAGCAATGAGGTTAATGTTGTCAATGATACCAGATTTACTATGGAGTCAGGAGTAAATAGATTTCCTACATGGGAATTGATGACATCAGGAGGTCATTGAGGAAGATCAGCAACGGTATAAGAACCAAGATAGAGTCTTAGGAAATACCAGCTTTCGTAAAACCTTATCCCTAGTGGTTACGTAGAAGGCCAGCATGCCAAACCCTATCAAACACTTTAGTGAGGTCTGGAACCACAGCGCGAGCTTCTCCATTAGTTGAGTGCTTGGTATACAAATTCAGTTATGGCCGTGATCACGTCAGCGGTAGTTCAGGCAAAGCGGAAAACCTATTGCGTGTCGGAGAGCAGAGTATGTGAAGTAAGTTGCTTAACCTCTTCGGCGTTGATTAAAGCCCCGAAGAGTGGTAGGAGACTGATAGGACGGTAATTAAATGGGTCATAAGAGTAACCAGTGTTCTTAATGAACGTCACAACTGACGAGGTCTTCCACCAGGCTGGAAAGCAAGAGACACTCAGGCAGTAGTTGTAAAGTTTAGAGAGAAGAGGAGACAATTCAGGAGAACATTTCTTCTGGACAATAGCCGGTATCCCGTCTCCACCACTAGTCTTATGGGAGTCTAATTTAGAGATGATGTCCAATACAATAGTTGGGATTATGTGTATCTCACTCAGTAGAGCCTCTGTTCGAAGGGGGAAAATCAACTGTGGGTACACCAGATGCGTCTAGCTTTGCATTGGATGAGAATTTACGAGCAAAGCATTCAGCCTTATTAACTGAGGAGGTCAAGACATCAAATTGATTGAATAAATGAGGTATTGTGGGTTGGCTGATGTTCATCACACTTTTGCAGTGTCGCCAGTAATGTTTAGAACCAAACTTGCGAGATGCAATATGTTGTTCCATTCTCTCTGCAAAGAGTAACATTTCTTCATTGAGGACACACTTGCACTTGTCACGGGCAGTGAGAAAGAGACGAAAAAAGTGGTTCCTGTGGGCAATAGCAGCTGTGTAAGCAGCTGAGAACCAAGTGGATGAAGGCGATTTCATTTTATATTTTCTTGCCTCGATTCCAGCTTTTACCCAGGATGAGACCTCAGGCGCACATTTTTGGACGGTGGGGGAGGTATTAAAAATTGTATTCCAGGAGACATCGCAAAGAAAACACGGAACGAGTCTCAATCTACTCACTGATAATATACAAATATTTTGTTAGTAGGAGGTTCTTTACTGGGGGAGGAGTAGAAGGAAATGTTAACAGACACGACGGCATGATCAGATTTGCCAAGACAGTAGAGCTGCGTGGCATGACAAGACTCGGGTATGGAGTTAAAACATATTAAGAAGGGTAGCCTTACCATCATGTTTACTAGGGAAACGCGTAGGAAAATCAACCACTTGGGTGAGAGATTGTCAATAATCCTTTACTACACCTTTGTTTTTATCATTTCAAGCAAGGTATAAAATCACTATGATGCAACGGGTTAATGATTGTGAGAAAATATGGGAAAAGATCATATTATTAACGAAAGATAGCAACAAAATCACAGGAATTAAGAAACAAATGATAACGATTTACGTTGTGATTCAAATTTGAATGGAAATCAAGAAACAGGAAGAGATTTTAAGAAGCCAGAAGACTTCTGGCTTCTTAAAATCTCTTCCTGTTTCTTGATTTCCATTCAACAGAATAAACTGTCAGCATAAAATTTACGGTTTTATTTTTAGCCATTTCAACTGTAAAATGAAGATATTTTGGCGCTAATCATGAAGTAGGATTGAATTATTAGTATAATTCAAGTACACCAGAAACATTTCCATGAACTTATTTATAGAAAGGGTTGTCGGAGAGAGACTGAATCCGAGATGCCATGTTAGAGCCAATAACATTGCAGATTATTCTGGAAAAAAAAACTAGAATAGAAATTTCCAGACAAATCTTTGATGGTTAAATGAGCGAAGGCAGGCAAAATTCAGATATTGCATTTATGAATCTCCCGTTTCAATGATCTGTATTCGATATGAAACAGGGGGAATTTTGAAATACGGAATCCCTTATCTCGACCTGCAAAACTAATAAGGTATAGCATATTTGAAATATAAAAAAGAAAACATTAATCATCACTACAAAATAACTCATTTTTGATTTCAAGAATATTTACTGCGATGACGGGGAAATGTATTCTGAAATGGCATCTTCACTTGAATGTTTCTAGTATTTTGACTCAATCATGTCAAAAGAATCATTTGTTGAATGGCAACGTAACATAACAAATGATTGAACTTCTTGTGATTAATCAAATATAATATCGTCTGATGTATTAGTCCCTGATGCTTTTAATAATCATTTTTTTATGTAGTAAAAGGATAATAGTACGCAACATCTGTCAAATATTTATATAACAAATAATTAACTCTCTTCTTAACTTAAGAAGGTTTCTATAGTGTTGGTGAAAGAGGATCTTTTTATCTAACCTTAAAAGTGACGGTGAATTCAGAGAGGTTCTATATTATCATTGACGCAGGTCTTTTATCATTCATGGAGAAGGAATCAGTTCCATTTTCTTGTCTGAATGTTGTCACGCCAAAGGTGTAAGGCAGAGATTCCTGTTGATATCGAATTCTGCCGTGTCTGCCTATCCCAAATTTTCTGAAAAACAAAATGGATATTCAAGTAAATGGACAGTGGATTCGATACATGATAAATATATAGTTTTAAGATATGCTATAGTTACAGCTTAACGCCCTCAATATCAGGGATATAGCTTATGCAAAACAAATATGTATATTGAGGTCAACACAGAGCGACGACAATCTGTTTCATAATCTATTTATATTTCTTGTGCATTGTCTTGATTATTTAGATATGTGGTTAGTGCACCCGAACAAAGCACATGGCCTGTTGATTCCGTTTAAGTATGTAACAGACTGTCGCCTCTGGATGGTGGTATCAGTATCCACGTTTAGTTATATATATATTTCCCTGACGATCCGTTTAGGTGAAACCTAGATAGGTTTGTCTGGCTCTCGAGGTCTGCTCTACGGTTGTATTGAGCTCTTTTGTTAGTTAGTTGTTTACTCGTATCGGAGTTTTTTCTTTGGGCTTCAGACCTGCATCTGTGCGATTTTTTGTCGAAAGAAGTTCATGTTTGTAACTATTTCTTTTTTTAAAACCTTTTTTTCCCTCGAGATTGATTT
Organism: Acanthosepion pharaonis; assembly: GCA_903632075.3. Lineage (NCBI taxonomy): Eukaryota > Metazoa > Mollusca > Cephalopoda > Sepiida > Sepiidae > Acanthosepion > Acanthosepion pharaonis. The sequence goes on from CAHIKZ030002112.1 coordinate 1,149,409, forward strand.
GATTATTAGCAAATCAAAAATTCGAGAGTTTTCGAAACGAGTCTAGTTATCTATAATTATATATATATATATATATATATATATATATATATATATATATATATATATATATATATATATTGTACTATCGGCAGTGAAAGTTATTTTCATTAATTGTTTGACATTTAAATCGTTCGAATTTTAGTAAAATATAGCAAAAAACATGAGAAAACTTAATTCAAAATTATTGATTGTTAGTTACACTTATTTCTAATTATAGAATAAATTTAAAGAGATATCAAACAATATTGGAAAGAAATTGAAAATTTGACAAAATTTCAAAATCCTCACAAAACTTTGCCGTAGAAAATAAAATAAGTATGATGGCTCATCAATAAATTCTTGAAGACATTGCTGTTCTGAAATGGATTAAAAAGAGGAAATAAAAATATTTGTCAAAGGAGACGAAAGAACCCAAAAAGAAATTTATGAATTTAGCACCATATTGAAAAACTTGTAAGATGGAAGAAATGAATGAAAGCTGATTTCTGATTATTGATTTTTATTGAAGAAAATATCTATACTTTGGTTCGGCAACATTAGTGGATAAATCACTGGGTCTTTCAAAGATAATTTCAACCAACACGACGTATAATAAAGGTGGATATTTTCAGCAATGATTAGTAAAATATTTAAGGTATTACAGTTACGACACCCGTGAAATATAAATATGGCCTAAAGATAATTTCATTGAATGATTATGAGATATTGAACAAAAAAGGTCTTTGATTTTATAATTAAAGATATTGAAGGAGATAGTCATACTATATGGACGAATCTAATACTCTTATTGAAGATGAAAAATAAGTAAATCAACCATTTGCTTCATAAAGCATAATAACATGGAATATTAATAACAAAATAATGGTCATTGATGATACTTGCATTCAGCATAAAGCTGTTTATTTTTTTGTTTTGCACAACTGTTTTCTGTCGATGTGTTTGATTTGCCTACCGTATCTGTAATTTGTCTTTTAATTAGATTCAAATCAACAGTTAGGTTTTTAGAAAAAAATTGCCTGTTGGTAATTAAAGGAAATACACATATTGTTTTTTTTTTTCATTTCAAGTGTAACATTGCCTAGTGGATTCCATTTTGTTTCCTTTCAAAACCCCGTAAAGTAGGGAATTTCTATTCTACATTCTTCATATCAAACCTCTCACCCAAATCAGTGTAAATCTTAATAGACTCGATTAACTTTTGATGTTTTTCCTATCGGACTAAAAATTTTCATACCTTCTATATAGCTATTTACTCTCCTATAAGTATGTAAAATTAGTTATCAAATAAACAAATGCTCACAAAATGACTCTTGAAAAACGTCGCCATTGTATGTTTCTTGATCTCCCTACATACGCGATCTGTGAAATGAAGAATATTGCTCGGAAATGCTATAATAAAGATATTCCTATCATTAAAAAATAACTAAATGGTGCATTCGCACTAATCTTAGCGTCTGCCTCTATTCAAGTAGCTATTCTAGACTTGGCAGATTGAATATCAATGACATTCCAATATAACGCTTTTGAATATATTAGATCTATACTTGCTACAAGAAAGTATAACCATATCTTCTCTTATTTATCGTTTCAACTTTCAAAATATGCAATGCCATTTTTGTGGATAAGAGCTGTTTTTTTTTTACTTTGAAATTCCATTTTGAATCTAATGCTCAAAGAATCTGCAATTTTAACATTTAAAAATATCACAATAACTAGTATTGTACCATTCCACAATTTATTGCAGAAAATAACAGTGTATTTTGGTGCCGTTTCTTCACACTTATTTAGTTTAAGTCATGTTTATATAGGCTAATACTTGAATACGAATACATACATACATACATATATATATATATATATATATATATATATATATATATATATATATATATATAGATAGATAGATAGATAGATAGATAGATATATATATATATATATATATATATATATATATAGATATATATATATATATATATATATATATATATATATATATATATATATATATATATATATATATATATATATATATAAAAGAATAATCACACATAGAATTAATCAAGTATCAATGCGATTATTGGCGACATCCATCGCTAGAAAATCGCATTGATACTTGATAAATAATTTATGTGTGATTATTCTTGTATGTAAATCATATATATATATATATATATATATATATATATATATATATATATATATATATATATATATATATATATATATGCTGTTCTATCAATAAGACCTTAGAGTGAATATTAAAATGTAATTGATTTGCTCCTGGGAATTGCCCATTACAATGCTATAAACTCATCCACCAAAAGATAATACTAACCTCTTTCTGTGTTGTAAACTATAATTAATTAAAATTATTCACTACGATTTCTCTAGTAATTTCGTCTTCAATGTTAAGATTTTTGGTCTCTACACTTTTATATGATTAGTAGAATCTAACATGCAAAAATCTCCAAGACCCCTAGGCACAACTCAGGTACTAGGTTATAAGTCCCAGCCCCCTCCTGAGTTAGAGATTCTGCCCGGGGGAAATGCCCTTTGAGCTAGGACTAATATTCAAATAATACAAATCCCAAACAAAACATTTAGATTAGTGTAGCCTTCAGCAGTATCAACTGATATTTATAAGTTTTATAAGATCTGCATATTAATACCACTGTCATATACGAACATCTTTTTACGACGATCTTTATTTCACACTCTCTCTCTACACACACACACAAACACACACACATATAGATATGTATATGGGCGTACTTGTATGTATGTATATATGAATATATACTTAAGTGTATATGTATATACTTGAAACGTACACGCAGTAACACGTGCATATTCGTGTGAAAAATAAACACACACTCATATAATATGCTTCAAACATTTAGAAAAATCAATTAACCTTCCGTCTTTACAATTGGAAAAACACGTCAAGATCGATTGAATTGCAATCTAATTAATATCCAGATTTGATACCTAATATCTGGAAATTATTTAGGCCACTGTTCCAATATAAACTTAAAATCTCTGTAGATTTCCAGCCCCAGCGAAACTAGTTAATCAAAAGTCAGGGTGTTTTAATACTATGACTGCTGAAATAATTTGACAAGAACTATAATGGTAGAAACGTACATTGGAAGAAAGATCTTTATCGATATAAAAATAAATTAACATCGCCTAAATATATATTTTGTAGTTTTGTGAAGGAAAACATATTTCGCAGATTTCTCAAAATATTGAATCCAGACGAAAATCGTTTTAAAAATAACGATTTCAATTGTATCATTACATTTTACATAATGACTCAACGATAGTGATATAGGCTTCAAAAACATTATATTACGAGTGAATTTCTAGAATCCCTCATTTTAATAGACTTAGTACCACGAAATACTGAATTATGAATCGACCTAAATAGGACGATGAATAACTGAAAGGTAATAAATAGTTCAATAAGCAAATCACCATAATCAAGAAATAATTTGTCATCGATCTTTTTATTAATTAGTCGTTAAAGTTTTGTTGAAAAATGTAATATTTTCTATTAGATTAATAACCAAATAAATGCATTAAAACGATTCTGTTATCATCCAAATAAGTTCGTGTTTAATTATGCTTACTTCTGTTTATCTCTTCAGAGATTATCAAATCACTGGAAGCGATGGAGATGTTGTGCTGCTGATGATTTCTACGAAGTCCGTCAAGAGAACATATGCGAAAAGAAAAAGCTTTACGAGTATACCAAATACCAGGTCACTGACGCTAACAATAAAAACAGATTTGACATTTATGAGATACATAATGAGGACAGTAGACAAGGAGATTTTGTCACTTACAAGATTTATTGATGGCAAGAGAAGCAAATGGAAGCAACTAGTCAACTATATGACGACTTTGAGTGATTAGATGGCAGAACAAAGAGAAGAGGCGAGGAACGTGGCCAAACCACTTACCGCAATAAAAGAGAGGAATTGTGGAGAGACATGATTTCAAATGAAATAGAAAAGACGTAAGTGTCGGGTATTAATTATTTATTCAATAAACAATCGTCCTTTCTAACTTCCAACAAAAAAAGCCTACATTAAAAGCCCATCAATTTAAATCAGCTAAACTTCATTTCTACATGAACAATGACTTTCAACTTCAAATGTATATTCCATTTTGTTTAGTTTCAGAGGGTCAGTTCGGTAATTAAATATAATCTTGTCTCATACATGATTAACTTATAAATAGTACATTACTTTGAATCATGAATTAAATAATTGAGTTACGTTTATTTATATTTATCAATTGGTTTTTAACAAGGAAGAGATTCCTATCAGCTTTGAAAATCAATATATGTTATTTCTAACTAAACTAAAAAATTAGCACACGCAGGACATACGTATTAAAGGGAGATATAATATATTCATATTATAATATCGCAATGATATTTAATTCATAATTTTATCAATAATTGGCTCAATTACTAAAGGAATGTTTTTTTTTATGATTTTGATGACAACATATTAAGTCCCTATTTAAAGTCTTTGATTACTGGCATTAAAGACAGATAAATTTTTACATCATATCATCTTGAGAAAATATTACTACAATCTTAAGATTCAAAAGTATATATTTATACATGGATTTATTCGAGATGATGTACACATCTTCTTTGTCAGCAAGATGATTCAATATAATAATTGTACTATCAGATTTTTCTCATATCTAAGTGGATATTATTAAGCGGATATATGTACTGCAGTTTACGTCGTTTTGGTGAGATCAATCCATCGATTCAGTCAATATACTCCATATATTTAGCATAAAACGAGTAGCACCGATTTCAAAAGACTAATTTACCATGGTCGAAATATGGGTTATTTTATTTGAATGAGAAAAATTGATGAACGAACGCAATTAGAGTCACTATAATCCATAAGGCAAATTTGTGGTAAATGACCACTAAAATTATTAACAGTAATTGCGATATGAAATCAACTTCTAAACATGGTGTATCTTGTGGCTTCAATATATTCACTGCTGGTGATTTGAAATCGTCACGAAGAGTTTCGTGGAGTCTCACCAAATATTAATCGAATCGAAAGAAAAACAGGGTAGAGTTAAGACATTGGCAATAATGGAAAACAGCGGATAATCAATGAGTTTGTAACCCATGATTTATTGAAGATAAACATACCAAAGTGATTTTATACTTGAAATTTAAAAAGTGATCTTAATCTTGATCACGTGCTTACCATCGAGGAAAACGTATGATAAAGAGAGCTGGAGTTTATTTTGATCAACAAAACAACTTCATCACCAACTTCTCAAATCTAAAGATTTTCACAATGGTTTTGTGGTACTTTAATAAACTACTCATTTAGAGGCCGACTGTCAGAGCGGGGATCTTCTGACACCAAGTAGAATTTATTTTCCAAATATTCTAAATAGAAATTGTGGAGAAAATATATATATATATATATATATATATATATATATATATATATATATATATATATATGAGAGTATTTAATATATATGCATATATGAGAGTATTTAATATATATATATATATATATATATATATATATATATATATATATAAAAAAGGCTTAAACACTAATATTCCATGGTCATAATTTATTCCATTGGAATCGTAAATGTTCTATTAAAAAAAATCTATTTTTCTGAAAATAGACATGTATGGGAATTTTTATATATATATTTTGCATATGTATGTATATTTTCCACTAATATTATCTATATATATATATATATATATATATATATATATATATATATATATATATATATATATATATATATATATATATATATATATATATATTAAATACGCTCAATGTAGTTATAGGAGCGAGCGATCGTATAGAAATACATATAAATGCACTATAGCGTAAGAAAAAAACAGTGATCATTGTTAAGTAACTGACCAATTTAATATATATATTTAAAAGATATATAAAATCTGAAATTAATTGCACGATTCCGAGTTTCATGTCAGAGCAGTTTTTAGGGGTTCGAATTATATCTCCAACTTTAAATACAAATTAATTTAAAAATTCCAGCACTTGTAAATGGCTTCAACATGAAACTCGGATTTGTGAAATTAATATTATGTATATTTCACAATATATATATATATATATATATATATATATATATATATATATATATATATATATATATATATATGTATGTATGTATGTATGTATGTATGTATTAAGAAATATACATAATATCTTAATTTCACAATGTATATATAAATATATATATATATATATATATAGATAGATAGATAGATAGATAGATAGATATATATATATATATTTAACCATATATTTTTCAATAAAACAGGCAATGAATGTCTATTATGTCTGATAATGAGCCTTCCTTTGCTTTGATTTCGAGGATCATGGACCAATGTAATAAAAACTTTTTCAAATGTTGGACAACTTTTGTCATTAATTTCACCCGAAAATTGTCTGCTGCATCAATACTCTCTCTCTCTCTCTCTCTCAATATATATATATATATATATATATATATATATATGTGTGTGTTTGCATTCAAGATGTGAGGTGAGTTACTTACGCACTCTCCCTATTTACTAGACATGCCCTGTAGATATTAGAGCTTCTTCTATGCTTCCGATGTATAAGCGCTCCAGCAAGTCTACGACTACGCTCACTCATAAAAAAATGAGTACTAGTATTGTGTCGACTCCTGTAAACCGCACTATTTACCGGGATGGAAATTATTGAACCTCACGCGTTTGTGGGAAAACAATCTACACTAATGATGAAATTCATACAGGCGCTGATATTATGCTAAATAAGTTGATGTGCTTGCTACATCGTAACAGCGAGTTCGTCAAACATATTCTACTGTAACCGAACAGGGTAGACAGGTTGTCTGTTGCTCTCCGGCATCAGACTCATTTGAGCTTGTTAATACTTATGGATGGCAATTGTCCAAGTGTAAGAAACATGTAAATCATCTCTTGAAAACTGAATAAAACTGAAACATCGATAGTTACTCGTTGCCCCTACATTTACATCCATCACAAGATTTAATTGAACATGTTAATACTTTAATAAGTAATAAGGATGCAAGGGTTTATGGCGTGTTAAAGAATATGAGAACTACTATTATGGCGAGACGAAAGTAAAAGAACCAGATGACAGAAGATAACTGTTTAAAGTTGATTGATGAGTAAGAAGTCGGAAGAGATTTTCGAGAGCTGCGATAGAAGAAACTATAGAAAAATAGAACTTACGGTTATGTCTGGCAATTTCAACTATGTAGATTTAGAGATGGTATTTATCAATTCACCCACAGGAATTGAATGCGGCACAAGGCCTTTTTAATGTGGGTATGTCCGAGCCCGTAGGCCCAGCCAAAAATAAATAACCATCCAAACCCGCCGAGGCGGGCCAGTTCCGTCAACCTCCCCCAACGAAACCCTACCCTTCGGCGGAGCTTCGTCAGGGTTCCTCTCTGCAAGCAGAGAGTTCGACAGACACTCTAGATTTAGAGATTGCCACCTGGCATTGACTCCCACTAAAAGTCTTTTTAATAAGTTATGAGATTGTTTTTGAATGTTGTAACTGAAATCAAAAACCATGGGAATCTTTAATTTTTCTTATCTGTTTCATAGGTTAGAAGAGTAATTCTATTGTGTATGCAAGTCTTAACAGTTGACACGGAGAAGCGAAATATATTGTGGAAGGGCAAGACATCCGAAACTCGCTGTAATTTCATATCTATCGAAAGATTAATGTTACTATTGGTGTGCATGTATTATTTGGAATGTCAGGCAAATTGTTCATTCTATGAATTTGTTGATGGTTGCTTAAATAGTAAAGACAAGTTCAATATTTGAAGAGAATTGCTAAATGATAAGTTTTTAATCACTCTTGATTACGGCAATTTTGGATTGATTAATAAAGTCTCTTCTTTTTTCAGACAATACTGTGTTAGTATCAAGCTACTCTCATATATGAACAAGAGTTGAAAATGACAGTTTGTGGAAGCAAGGAAATTAGCGAATTTCAACAAGGGCAAATAATAGGATGGCATGAGTATGGCAAGTCAAATAGAGTAATTGGTAGGATCTTGCAGGTTAATCATCAAACGGTTAATAATCTTTTAAAGAAATATAATAGAGACGGTCATTGCCGTGTAGAACAACATTCAGGAAGACCAAGCATCGTGTCTGAGCGAACGAAAATGGTACTGAATAGGGAAATCATCAGAAAACATCGTCAGAGAGTCAAAGATGTCGCCAAAAACTTGTAAAATTCGCTATATGCGGTGAGAAAGACTCTGAAAGATCTAGGCTTCCAAAGAAGAGTTGCAAAAAGAATCCCTTGATTTCACAGGTTAACAGGAACCTGCGTATGGACTGAGCGAAAGAATTCGAAAGCAAAGATTATGAAATTTTCCAGTTTATATTTTGGTCAGATGAAAGTAAATTCTGCCAATATTCTAATTCGAGACATGTTTATGCATGGTTAAATCAGACTTGGAACATTGAATGTTTGCAGGCGACCGTGTAACATGGAGGGATTGGATTAATGATGTGGGGTGCGGTCAGATTTGGAGGGAAATCTGATCTGATTCTTTTTTTGACGAGCGGTTGAATGGTACGAAACACTGTCAAATATTACAGAAAGGACTATTCCCACTATTTGAAAGCAATCAGATTGACAAGAATGTCTATCTTTTTCAAGAAGATGGAGCGCCATATGATACAAGCAAAGTAGCAAAGGTCATTTAATTACATGAAAATACAGGACGGTGATTTGGAGATACTACGAATGAGATGATAATTATTAAAAGAGCCCGGATAGTAGACTGAATGCTTAAGATAAAAATGAAAAACAAACAAAAAAAAAAAACAAATATAAAAATTATATTTTTTTAAACATGATTTTTACCGTCCAAGGAGAATTGAACACAAAATCAAGTAGACATGGTACAATTAAGCCGAGGAAACCATAGGTAACAACCTTATTCTCTTCCCACAGATAACAAGAAGACATGATTAAAGACCCTCTCCGAGGTTCTCCGGTCCTAAAAAAGAGATTCAAAAGTTTATTTACACTATACTATTTGTCAAAAACGTGTTTTTGTTCCACATTATTATAGACAAAGAAGAATTTGAAATTAAATTCGAAAGTAAACATTAGGCTATCTGTTCAAAATATGAGTGGACAGGGAAAGGATTATCCAAATTATTCTAGGCTAAAAACGAGTCATCTGATTTTAGTAAATCACCAAAACTGTGATTTGTTTAGTTTTTTTTTGCGCAAGAATGCCTTAACTTTACAGAAATCTACATAGGAAGACTCTAAACAAAGAAAATGCTATTTAAAATAAATAAAAAAAAATCCCAAAGATAAAACATACAAATACGAAAAATAGGCCCAACACGGAAAGTCACCAGAGATTCGCCCATGTCGCATTTCCTGTAACCAGGATAAAAACACAAACAAGAACAGTCAGAGATGTCAGCTCGGGGCAACTAGCGATTGTTTTGTAAGATAATCGTCTCTAAATAGCACACCCGCAATTCCGGGGACTGAGGCGAAATGACAGACACGCGCATGACAGAGGAGTTGAGAGAGATTTGACAGACTGGTTATTCTTTTGAAGAAATGAGAGAGATTTGACAGGTTTGTTATTACTTCGAAGAATTGAGTATGCTTCGACAGAATGGCTGAAGAATTTAGGAAGAGTCCACTGGTTGGTTATTACGGTAACATTTTCGAGTAGATTCCCCTAATCACCATCTTGCATTAGAGTACTTGATTTAACAGTAGATAAAAAGAGATATTTTCGTAAAAGGTTGTTGGATGTAACAAGAGTGCTGGTTATTTTTCAAGGAAAAATTCCAACGCTATTCCGACGTGCGTTTGCACGTAAAGAAGCAAAATTCCCCACGTCCACAGTCATGAATTACGCAGTCTTGTCTGTGTTATACAGGAGGGGGTCAAGGCTAGACGTTGCCGTCAAACCCAATACCGTAAAATTTAACGAAAAACCGAATCCACACCCTCGAGAGGAAACACCAGCCCCAAACGAGGATGACTCGTAAGTTCGATATTACTCAACAAAGCAACCGGAACTAAAGACAGAGCGACAGCACGGAAGATGAGAAGAGGAAGATCTGAGAGATGCAGAGAGTGTAAGTATTGATTGCCTGATTCGAATGTTAGAAATGTAAATATGAATATTGTGCTTCGATAGATTTTGAATGTGCGAATGTCAAGGAGACTTCCAAAATTAGTATACGGACATATGTCAACGTATAATCAAACAGCAACATTAAGTACCGTTGTATTTACTTAACTTATTCATAAGACATTATCCTTAAACAGTTTATTTTAACATAGTATCAAAAATAAATAAACCTTGTTCAGATTTCGTACATTTTAGATTATCTTAATGTCGCCATTCGAAAAAATTCGCGTCAAAATCTCATCTCTTTTAGAAATAGGAAAATATATTGTCAAACATACAAGTCCCAAATAACGAATTGCCGGAAAAATAAATTGTAATAAATGCAAGCGCTTACCATAACGTGCTGGTTACAAAGTTGCCGCAAAGGACTTGAATGAAATTAAGGTTTACTGGGATTCAAATAAAATTGTATTCTTGTTTTAGAGCAATAATTTTGTAAAGAATATCATCAGTAATGATTTTGCCCTTATTGGATAGATTTCACTTATGGTTTTGTACCATAGAATACGGAATTTTTCTCTGAATTTCTAAAACACGTCGTTCTTGCTTTAATAAATCCAGTAAACATTTGACCCTAAATAATTATCATGTAATTCAGTTTTTTTTCTTTATGATCTGCTATGCTTTCTACACAAGAACGGATTCGATAATTTTACAAAAGCGATATTATTGAAGTTTCTGTTGACAGTACATATCAGTGATATTATACATTCGGATTTCTCAAGATCTGTTCACATTATTATTTTCTAACTCATTTTGTTTTTTTGTTTTTTTCATTTTAGACTAATTCTTTTGTAATTTCACATGTGTAAATGTAAATGTTATATTCCCTCGCAGAAATTTCAGAAATGCTAAATGAGAGAAAACGCTGGACAATCACCTCAGAGATGAGGTAGAGAACTGAAGCAACAGAAATGTTATTCTACATCTATCTATCCTGAGAGTTCCATCGACTGAACATGTGAGCAATAACGTTGTTTTAGAGAAAATAGGAACAAAACTGCTACTTACACTTAACTACAGGAAGAGAGAGTTGAAATTTCAATAGCACATAATAAGGAAAGGTAACTTGAAAACTTTGATAGACACACAACAGTTCAAATGCAAGTGTAACAGTAGAAAAAAAGGATAATCGTGCTGGAGATCTTGATTATTTAATCAAGATCTTCAGCTAGATTATCCGGAGCAAAGTTTAGGGAAAGAAATTATTAAGAGCTACCAAGGACAGGAAATCGAGGAGAACCATAAGCATCAGCTGAAAGTACACGCTATAAAGAAGAAGAAGAAGAAGAAGAAGAAGACGTCGGCGTCGATGACGACGACAAAAAGAAGAGGAATAAAAAAAAAAAATTTATCAACACGAGTGTGTTTCTCACAAGTTTAGTATATAAAATTCGAAATATAAGATATTTCATGGATATTTCCAATTGATATGTCAGTCAGCAAAAAGTATTTTAGGTCTTTCAGGTTCCCTTCATAACGAGAATATAAATGATAACAAGGAAATTATTACTTTCCAAGGGACAAAATTGTGTCAGGAGCTAATTGTGCAGGGTGAGTGTTTTTAGTTTAGCCATGCTGGAAGAAGCAGTTACAACGACGCGTTTACTTAATGACTGTTATTCACCATAGAAAATATATTTCATTCATAACCTTCATTTTTTTTCTACGCCTCTCGGCTAAAAGATTTTTAACCCCAATCTCCCAGTTCCTATTCTTATTCTTATTGGACCCTAATCAACTATTAACCCCCGACCCTCGTTTCAAGTCTCCAGGCACACATTATTCACTTCTCCCATTTTTCTTTCCTCAGCCTCTTTCCATCGAGACATTCTTGCAACTCTATTGCCCAAATCAAACATTTGCATTCAGCTTCTATATTCTCCACTAAGTGCCGCAATTAGCATCTATTTTATTTACAGCTCAAAATTCTTGTTTCTACCGTTTAAAAAAAACTTCATATCTACAAAAGTATGTTTCTATTTCTTAATTTCTGCTTTTAGCAATTTATAATTTCGCCGTTTTTATCGAAAAGAGATATTTGTGTATTTTAGGTTTCTTGTCCACGATCGGTAATAATTAATATTAAGATTTTTAACAGACCCGCCGACGCATTTTGAATGGTGTAACTTAAAGCTTTTTCCAAAGTATCGTGTCCCGCACGTACGAGGAACAAAAATGAAAAAAAAAATAGTACAAGAAGTTTTAAGGAGTTTTTATTGAATATCAATATATTTAAATTATTTAACAGATTACTTACCCAATCTTTGTATCGCACACATCTTTTAAATGGGGAGAAGGAGGTACAAGGGACACGAGTCTCAAAATAGTTTTCAGAATTGACTATAATTCACTGATTGCATTCTATGCACAATTACAGATAATAACTTACCAGTGATTAGAAGAAATGTGATATTGTCAGAATTCAGTGTTAGGGACATTACACGTCCCAGATTTATATGTACGCATACACAGACAAACACGCACACAAACACACGCTACTACCCTCACAGAAACACCGACCATATACACACCAACACCTCACTCCATATGTGCGTGTTTTTATATATATATATATATATATATATATATATATATATATATATATATATATATATATATATATATATATATATACACATATATTATATGTGTGTGCGTGTTTTGTGTGTGTATGTTTGTGTGTGTTTGTGTGCGTGTGAATGCCAACGATTTGAGGCTCCGCGCTGGATTATGAATAAACGCTTATTTGTTAAAAGTTGCGGGCTTTTCTCAAAACTTATTGACTAGCACATTTCGAACCAGTCTGCCTTCCGCGTTCTGAAGGCTTTTAACTTTTATGCAATAGATGATGATGATGGTGATGATGATGACGACGATGATGATGAAATGGAAATCTTTAATATCTGGAACGTGAGGACATGAATAATCCCAGTTGTACCTGGAGCCCTGGTATTGACTGGAAAACGTTTAGATGGAGACAATGAAGGGATTTCTGGTAGCCCACACTTCAAAGAAATAATATATATATATATATATATATATATATATATATATATATATATATTATCTATATTCATTTCTTTATCTATATTTTTGATTTTAGTTTTCTTTCAAATGATCAGCAGAATTAAATGTGTTTACAAAAGAAATCAACGGAATAATAACAATAAAAATAATAGTCATAATGAAAATAATAATAATTATTTTTATTAATTTTTATTATTATTATTATTATTATTACAATTATAATAATAATAATAACAACAACAGCAGCAACATCTTTCAGACAAATATCTTACTCTTACATAATTGTGTGGATCTAAAATTCAGGCCCTGTAACAATAACAGGAAACAATATACCATCTAATCTCAGAATGTTCTTTACTTGTGACAAATGAATATAAATATCGTCTCCATCGATTGGGACAATACATACAATGGTAATGTGTGAACACTTTAGAAATTATGTTAACAAACACTGGTGTGCACATCACCCAGCAACGGTTACAGAAATAGACGTTATCACAATTCTCTGGGATTACACCATCTTTACAGACAAGAAGACTGAATTTAACAGGCCGGGAAAAATTGTCAAAAACCGAAAATAATAATCCTGCTTACTAATTGATATGGTTTTCCCAGCGAACAAGGAATTTGATAAAACTATCGAAGTAAAAAAGTCCTGGGAATTGGTATAGAAAAAAATATGGAAATTGTAAACAAGAATAGTGCCAGTCATACTAGGTTCGCTTGGGAGGAAAAAAAAGGTACACAACAACACATTTGTAAAATCCCAGTTTAAGACAAATACAAATGAAATAGTTGTCTTCATGAGTACAATCCACACACTAAGAAAAAATTTGTCCATTTAACTCTAGTGATATGAGATTTAGAAAAAGAAATTATGAAATGTAGCCATAATAAAACCCCACTACATGCTTTACGCCTTCCCGAAAACTTGGTTGGTAGTGTGACCACAGCAGAACTCGAAATATAATGATAATAATAACAATAATGACGATGAAATTAAATAATTAGTGAATAAAATCACCTGAACATTTTGTCTCTGATTAGCATGGTATTGCATGTGGCTGGATTTACTTAAGAGAAATAGGAGTAAAAAATTTCATTCGATACCAAACTATATAGCTCGTCAATATCCAAACTATGTTGACAGTAAAATATACCTTGTCTCTCAAGTCCTTACACCTGTTCTTCTTTATTGTATGTTGCATAACTGAGATAGAATCGTCGGAAACATGTAATGATTTCAACAACGTACGGTATTTTATGTTAATTAATGAGGTTGATTCTAGTGAATGAATATGCTACATTAGGTGAGTTTCCATGAAAATATGACGCTTTAAATTAAATATTTAGTTCATTTATTCCTGGCGATTTTACATAGCACGTATCACCTTTTAATAATAGCAACCAGTTAAAATATTTCCAGTTTTGTTCCATTATCTTCTGTAAGTTTTAAGATAAATTCATTAACCCGAAACTTTTTGACTTTAAACAGGAAAAAATTGGCTAAATTTTAAGTTTACTCTTAGTCAAGGTGATGATCTTAAACTGAAGAATCATTTTTAATACCGAATATTTTACAATCTGAAATATTTAGTGAATACGACGATTGAATGAAAATCTCACGATATGATATCAATGGTTTTGCCAAGCCGCTAAAAAATTTTCCATATCCTGTCGAAGTGTTGCAATGTTTATTGTAAGTTCTTTTTTTTTCATTTCTGTTTTGAATTTTTCTAGTTTCAAGCAGTTTTTTTTTAATCAGACATTTGCCTCTAGAAAATGATCACATAAAAAGGACGGTGTTCTAATTATAGCGAAGTCAAGCATCATATTTCGCTTCTTCAACTTCATTGATAATAATAGTGTAAAATACTCATTTATTTTTATCTAACCTGACATTTTGACTATAATCCAAAACAAAGAAAAGCAGAGAATTATTGAATATCGTCATGTAATGCTGTCGTTGTTTAGTCACTGAGGATAACATTGATCATAGCGATTAGCCTAGCCAATAAAATAAAAAATGATTTTCAAGTTTTAAATTTGGATAATTTTAATACATTTTACTCTCGCAAAATTTATAACGTTTTTAAAACAATATTATTAAACTGATCACATTCCATGCCAAATGTTAAATGCGACCATCAGTTAATGCTCACTGAAAAATCTCTAATCTTTGCGAAGCTGTTTTGAAAAATTAGATCCATCAGTTTTGATACAATTAATTGTGATCGTTTGAAAGAAAATCTTTCAAAGCTAAAAACGTCTAAATTTAAAAATAAGGGTTTATTTTCGAAAAAGCAATTGATATTCAGTTTGTCACCATGTTTACATTCTCTGATTTCTTCATAATTTTATATCGGCTATGATCTGTCTTCTCTCAGATTTCAAACAGTATTTCATTGTTAATTCATTTGTTTTCAATTGTTTTTTATATCCTTTCATGTTCTGAAATTTGCTTGATGTATACATTCATTACATATTTCTTTTTTCACTCAGGTTAGATTTAATAAATACAATACTCAACTGCTGAATATTCTGATTCTATTGACGTTTAGATATAAGTTTCGAAGTTTAAATAGAAAAAGAAGATGAAAAGATTCTAAATTGAGTAATTGTTGTAAATGTTTACTGTATATCTCAGACGAAATTTTGAGTTCAACAATAGCATATTTGAAAGATATATTATTAATAAAAGCCTTTTATATAAGCTCTTCGGAAAGTGGAGGTATTCTTCACGAGACTTCTGCCAGAATCTTTAAAAATATTTGGACTAAAGTTTATGTATATTTTATATTTAGACCAAGAAATGATGATCGATCAAAATATATATTTCAGAAAACTAATGAAGAACATTTCTAAATAATGTGGATTATCATACAAATTTAATTCCAGTGCGTTAAATAATACAAAATATATGATGAATGCATTGATTGAGAATGGAAAAGAAAATTAGAAAGAACATGAACATTCCGATAATACCGAGATCAATAACATTTTAGAATGTCAGTTATGATATAAAATTCGAAATATATATCTTGATTTGAAGAGGTGACTTAAAAAAATAAAGATACCTATAATATTTAAAACTATGAAAGTATTTCTAAGTCGAAGGAAAGGATAAAAAAGGATTTGGTGGCTCTTACCATTCCGACTTTTTTACCAGTTTTAATTGATTTTTAATTGATTTTTAATTGATTTTTAATAGTTTTGGTTTTCATTCATATTTTACTACCTTTTTCATACATTTATTATTTTTTATGCATTTTCTTTCAATTCATAAAATTTGTAAATTCTTCTAAGATAATTCTATTACATCTGTATTCATATCATCATCAGAAGCAACGACATATACTTTTTCTTCTTTTTATTTTTCTTCGACTTCTTCTCTACATTATACTTTATATATAACTTCAATATCAACTTCCATTTTTAGGATTTCTTGAAGTGTTTTTCTTAATTTTCGTTATTTTTCTTATAATTTTATTATTTTCTATTTGTTTTTATTTTATTTCCTTCCGTTAAATATTATTTTTCATTCATTATATTTCATTCAGTTCTGAAACCTTTTTTTTCTCTGTCATTAGTTTTTTTCTATTTTAATATCTTCATTATTTTATATTCGTTTTATATTATTTTTTCGTTTTAATACCATTTTCCATTTTTTTTCTCTATCTTCCTTCTTTTCAGTTTTCCCTTCATCTACTTTCTCTTTTTCTCATTTTATTCATGCTTTCCTTCTTCTGAAACACCTTCCATCAATGCATGTTATTATCTAACCTCCATACCATTCCATTTCTCCAGAATTATCTGCCAACTCCTTGCATCAGAGAATCGGTCTTTTGCGTTTCTTACTGTAATTGTCAGCGTCCTGGATCCTCTGCCTCATCCAACCCTCCCTGGGGCATCCACTTTGGATGGAGGTTCATTGTCAACTAGCCACTCAGTAATGTGTCCACCGAACAGCTTCCCAACAGACAAACGAAGGAGTGTTCACTCAAAAGACCCCATGAAAGAGTCACCTAAAGCTACAAGCGAATGCGTACGCATATATGATTGCAAATACAAAATCCTACAGCTTTGTAGGCCAAACTAATACTATGAATTTATACAGGAGTGAAAAGAATGAAAATATGCAGTGAATGTTTCGCAAGTCTGAATTAATAAGGAGAAATTAGGACAGGCAGATATTGAACATAAAATTAAACAATATGACTGAAAATAAAAACACTGAAGAACACATTTGAGTTCTCCAATCTGCATGAGAGAAAACTTACCTACTGAATTGTGTGACCGACGAGAACATGTGATTTATAATAATCAAAAATATATTTGCGTATACATGAATACGTGCATTGACAAAATGCATAAACCTGTCAAATACAACAGCGTTTTAGGAAGAAGTCACAAAATTTTATATAAATGTATATGAATTTCTCTCCGAAAGTTTCTGGAACAAAACGCTCACACGTTCAGTCATTACTGGACAAAATACATCTGCGACATAAATATGTAACAGATAAAACACACGTGCATACACACACAGACACACACACACAAAAACACACACAAACAAGCGCGCGCACATGAACGCACGCACACATGCACACACACGTGCATGCACATTTTCCCTAACCCCCCACACACATACATATATATATATATATATATATATATAATCCGTAAGTGGTCAGGATAATCCACGTAGGTTTGTTTAATACAAAATATTCGGAAGATAGATACATGAAGAGAGCTCAATGTATTTATATACAGAGTAACATCGTATACATCAAGAAGGAAAAAACTTAACACATTATTGAAGAATCCTTCAATGATGCGTTAAGTTTTTCTCTTCTTGATGTGTTTATATATGTGCGTGACCTGTGTTTGTGTGTATGTGTGTTTCGCATGTGTGCATCTGCGTGCATGCGGAGGGTAAGTGCGATATATATATATATATTCTCAATGAAATGAGAATAGTAAATATGCATTTATCCCGAAAATAATAGTTTTATTTTTTGTAAGTCTCTTACACACTCACGAGCGCACACACGCACACACTCACACAAACACACACACGCACATATTCTCTCACAAGCGCGGGGGGAGACACACACAAAATATATATATATATATATATATATATATATATATATATATATATATATATATATATATATATATATATATATATGATAATAAAGGGAATGTGCAGTAAGATATATAAACCGGTATTCTTACTAATTATTTTTAATTTTACAAATCACTGCTCAATTCAAGTCCACAGAGCATAAATATTATAAATTTACCGATTTAAAAATATGGCCCCATCGCTACACAGGAATTATCATGTTTCAAAAACAGAAACTAAAAACTCCAAATTCAATTATAGAATTATTTAAAATCCCTAGTCCTGTTTCATTTTCAAGCGAATTTTGGAATAACTTATTTTGAAATTTACTGCGTTTTAGGAGCACATACATTCATAATATTAGTTTCTTGATAGAAGCAGAACTGGTGCGAATCATTTTAATACTTAATTATGTTGGGTATCTCCTCCGTTACATAACATTGATTATTTTCAAGTAATGTGTCAGTTTGATTAATCTCAGTATCAATTGATCTCGGAGTATTTCAGTAATATTTTAATGAGAATTCTCTGGTAGGGAACATTGAAAATCACTTTTCATCCATTCACTCATTCTCAGTGCATTCTCTATAAACGGCTAAATTTTATGAAGTTGTGTCGAAATTTTCGATTTCTTAAAATACCAAACTTATGACGAATGCAAATATTATTTTCTCTATAAATATGCATCGTTTACATTATTCGGACTATTGTCTTCATCTTTGTCGCCATATTTATTACAAATCTTCTACACTTCAGTATCTGTCTATATTTCTGAGATGAAGTATTATGTACACTATTTACATTATTCGGACTATATTCCTCATCTCTATCGCCATATTTATCACAAAGTTTCGGCGTTTCAGTATCTGTCCATATTTCTGAGATGAGGTACTATGTACACTATTTATATTATTCGGACTATAATCCTCATCTCTGTCGTCATATTTATCACATCATTTCGTCCTTTCAGTATCTGTCTATATTTCATGAGATGAGGTATTATGTACACTATTTACATTATTCGGATTATTGTCCTCATTTTTGTATCCATATTTATGACAGCGTCTGGGCCCTTCAGTATCTGTCTATATTTCTGAGATGAGGTATTATGTACACTATTTATATTATTCGGAATATTGTCCTCATCTTTGTTGCAATATTTATTACAAGCGAAATGAATCCTTTATTTCGCTCACTGGGGTAGACTGTTGTAGTTCAACGTGCAATGATTTAATCAATGTCACTTATCAGTTATCTCCTGTTAATTTCCCTCTAAAATTATCCACTGTCTTAATCGGGTATTGAACTCACACACTTTCTGTCCTGGATCTAACTAACGCCTTTATTCACTGTGCCATGTGTCCTTGAAGAGATAACTGATAACTGACATCCATTAAAACATGGCACGTGGAACTAGAACAGCCTTCCCCAGTGAGCGAAATAAAGGTTTCAGTTCGACATTCCAACCACCTGAAGAAGGCCGAAGCGTACAACGACCGAAACGTTGTAATAAATATGGCGAAAAAGATGAGGACAATAGTCCGAATAATGTAAATAATGTACATAATACCTCATCTTAGAAATATAGACAAACAGAGATATACATCGATATTGTAAAAGCAGGCTGATGTTATCGCTGTCACAATCAAATGCGATCTTTTGGATATAGAGTGTATTCAAACGCAAGGAAGTGGATAAATCAACAAAGATGTTAAGAGTTGAATAAAGATAATTTAATCACCTAAACTAATGAATGCTTAATTCGGCGAATGAACAGTAAAAAGTAGACGAATCAAGTAGACAGAAGATAACGATTGACGTTGTGATTCTTTTTAATACTAGGACTAAACATTCCGATATCCAGCTAAATAGATTAGATGAACAGACGTTTTCGCCAGCCCAAAATATTAATGCATCCTAGCATACTAATAAAAAATTACAGGTTTTGATTTTTAGTAACATGCAACAATTAACAATATTTTGAAATTTTGACATTTAAACATAAGAAGAATTGAAAAAACTAGATATTATAATGTTTTGGTTTGAGAGATGTCACGCTTTTTTGATAGATACAAGCAATACGAAAGAAGAATTTAATTTAAATTATCTTGATTATCTTTACGACAAATCTAGGGACTTTCATCTTAACGGACCGTTATCTATTTAGTGAAATTATCTGACAAATATCTTCAGTCTCCTAATTAAAGAAATCGGTAGATAACAAGAAAACTAACGGAAGACATAATATCGTCAGACTCCGAATAATTACTTTTCAAGGAGCCGAGTCATAACTAAAAAAAAACAATAAGTTGTTTTCATTACAGATGAATGGCTTTGGAAAAATAACAGTTATAATCCCAGCGTTCTGCATTTCTTTGAAAAACTTTCAATATATCTTTCCATCTGTCTCAAAAACTGTTTTCAATATTACCAATTTTCTCTGCCGTCTTACTATGTTTAAAGAATTAAGACGGTGCTTCTTTCTCTCCAGAAACCAAATGCTTGCTCGAGATAATTTTGTAGACGAGACAAGAAGCAACAAATGAGAAAACAACCAATCACGAAGACGTATTACTAAATAGTTGAGAATCCTAAGGATTGATGTAATTATTCTACATGTCGTTTCAATCCAGGCGATTTAACGATTTCTTTACATTAACTTAGAAAAAAGAAGTGTAAGATTTTTCGCTATTAATTATGTATGAATCGCTGATATTTATATAGGCTATAGGAATGTCCAAGTGATTATATTTAAACAGACGGGGACGAATGAAGGGTGAAATAATTAATCTAAAACATAAAATAACGCGAAAAATGATTGTATTTTGATGTAGTGACACATTGCTAAAATTAATTTCTATTAAAAAAATTATCCCATCAATTTGTACGAGAAGATGTCAACTGGAATAAGGAAATCTTTGATTCCATATAACTTCCACTACTAAATGAGAGAGAAATAATTTTCTAATAACATTTTTATGCTTTTATTTACACTCATACTGCAATAAATTGCTAATATATATATATATATATATATATATATATATATATATATATATATATATATATCGAGAAAGAGAGAGACAGAGAGATAGAGGGGAATGAGAGAGAGAGAAATGGTTAAAAACTTTTATGTATACGCGATTTAAATTATTCTTGTAAATGTTACTATAGTAAAATCTTATCTTTGCAATGCTGACATCGCATACACGTACGCACACACACACATATATATATATATATTTGTGTGTGTGCGTATGTATGCAATATATATATATATATATATATATATATATATATATATATATAGTACCACCATTCTGTTGCACCTGTCTTCAAAATTACCACATATTCGAGATTAATATTGTCATAGCAATGTACAAAAGTTATTCTTGTAGAGTTCTAGTGGAAATTTGGGAATTATTTATATCAATGATTCATATACAATGTTAGTTGGCTGAAGATGTGTCTTCTCCTTATTCATTAAACTTGTTTTTTGACACACGAATAATTTTTCAAAACTATGTTAAAAAATGTGTATTAAACTAATAAAAGGAACGCACTTCATAAAATTTATTTCAAATACATTAAAAATACAAAAAAGGAAATATATATTTTTATATAGATGTTTTATATTAAATTATTGTTAATTATTTTGAATATGTGTTGCATAAAAAAATTATTTTCCATCCATAGATTACGTAATTATTGACGTAACTATTACACTCGTGTGTTCGTTTAGTGTGGGTTTATATCTAATGTATATGTCACTGCATTCATTAAAATGTGCGCTAGACTCACACGGATTGATAAATAATAGAGTGATTTCTTTGTACATCTTAGGTAGGTGTAAAAACTTGTCTCAACCAACCAGTCCTTACACCTTTGTAGACAAACATTGTAAATCGTGCCTTTGGTGTGTGCAGTAACACTATTCACCGATTTCATGCTACCATTTTTACGTCAAATTTCTTTCATTGGATTTTATTTTTTTCTCCGAATTATTGTTTCTCTCTTTTCTTAGTTTTTTGGTTGATAAAGATTTTTCATATTTACTGGTTTCCCTCCTCCCTTCCTCTTCCTCTTCCCTCTATCTCTCTCCCTTTATCTATATATCTATCGATCTTCATTTTCGATCTCTCTGTCCCTTTTCTTCCATCTTCATTCTTTTTGCCGATTCGTTGTTTCTGTCTTTTCTGAGTTTTTGTGTTGATAATGATTTTTCATATTTACTAACCCCGTTCCTCCATTCCTCTTCCTCTCTCTCTCTCTCTCTCTCTCTCTCTCCCTCTCTCTCTCCCTCTCTCTCCCTCTCTCTCTCTCTATCTATCTCTCTATCTATATTCTCTTTAGCTCTCTCCCTCCCTTTTTCTTTCATAAGCTTATACTCATTTTTTTCCTTTGTTTCCCTCGCCTTTATTTTACCTCGAATAATAATTTCCTCTTTCATTTCAATCCTTTTTTATTATATTGATTTCAGTTATTTTAAAACACTTCTCTGTCAGCTTTTCTGTTTCAGTCTATCTATTAACTCTCGATGTTTATTGATGTCTATTAAACATAATTTATTTTCCCTTGAAATTATTTCTTATTGTTATTTTATTCATTCTCATTTCATATTTCTTTCGTTACCATTTCTTATCCCTCGATTCTCCATCTCTTTTATCTCCATTTAGAAAACCGAATATTATATTAGTTACTTTTTGCTCTCATGAAATATCTTCTTTTTATTCTTCTTGCTATTGATTTTGAAGACTGATTATGGATTTCCATACTCCGCCAAACCCTGGGTAACTTTAATGCAATAGCAATTTTATTTATGACGTCAATTATTCTAGTTATTGATGAAAGTGATGTAAGTATAATCTTTGAACCCGGAGATTATTTCTCTCGACAGTACCTCCCCTTACAGTCGTATTTTTGAATCATATACACATTTACTCCTACTGGAATCTGTTTTCGATTGCTACCAACAACAGGCATTTTGAAACCATGAATAAAATGCTTTTTAACTATTCGCTGCCTTGGAGACAGTCAGTGCTAAATTAACTGGTTTTGTGTACTTTTCACAAAAATATATGTAAAATGCTTCATTTATACGTAATAATTTATATTTCTTGAAAGACTTAATTTTCTCACTTTTGTGTTTCTGGATTTTTGATTTCTTTCACGTTCTACTAATTACTTATTTATTCTTTCACAATTATTCCAGTTACCACTTTTTATCGACATCTCTCTCTCTCTCTCTCTCTCTCTCTCTCTCTCTCTCTCTCTCTCTCTCTCACACACTCTCCAAAGATACACGTACGTTCCTTACTTAGTAAATCTAATCCTATTGTTTTTTTTCTATGCCGCCTTGTTCAACCAGTTGTGGCCTTCCAGACAATCATTATATTTCTCCGTAAATATACATATACTTATAGATTGTATTCTATATAATTAGGTTTCTTTGTTTATCTGTTATCTTCAAATCAGAAATTAAATATATATATATATATATATATATATATATATATATATATATATATGTGTGTGTGTGTGTGTGTGTGTGTGTGTGTGATATTGTTGAAGTCAACACTCAAAGGCGACAGACTGTTTCACGCTAAACGCAATCATCCAGCTTGATGATTGTTTAGCATGAAATAATCTGCCGCCTCTGCGTTTTGATTCCATTGTTCAACCTTTATATTTTCATACGCTCTCTCTCTCTCTGATATTTATTACCTCATCCCATAAATATAGCAACACTTGAAACTATATTTCTTCATATATATATATATATATATATATATATATATATTATGATTATTATTATTTTATAAACGCAGTATTTATTAGAAAGTGCTCAATATTAGTGATAGAACTAACATATTCAGTTGATGGATGAGAGTTTGTGACCCTGGGGATTACGCATTTGCGATCATCAGAAAAATTTGTGTATTATTTAAAAATTCGATATATATATATATATATATATATATATATATATATATATATATACTTGTTTTTGTTTGATTAAGTTTTGTGGTGGGAATTATCTGCTCTGTCCGTCTGGGACGGCACTCTCTTACATACATACATACAAACATACATACACACAGCCTTACGCATTCTAGTTCACACAAAGATACCCATATCCATATAAACAATCCGAGATCAAGAGCGGATACACAATGAATTCGAGCATACATACCCACGCAATTGTAATTCTATTTCGGTGTCAATATATTTAGCTATACGGTCTTGAAACCAAAATAAAATTATGATTGTGTGCATATGTATCATTTTTCTGATGATCGCAAAACCGTGAAAGCCAAGATCACAAACTCATATCTTACAAATGAATATATATATATATATATATATATATATATATATATATATATATATATATATATATATATATATATGTATGTATATAGTTCCGTTCCATTACCAAGCGATGCTAATAGCTTTATTAGAAATTGATTCGCTTAATTTATAAGTCCAAACAAATTTAATATTTTGAGATGCTGGTGTTAGGGAAAATTCCATCTTTTTGTTTTAAGGGTTTTAAGATTCGACTGATTTAGAAAACTCATGTATCTAATATATAGTAGCTATAAAGTCGGTCAATGAAAGTGGAGGCTGGGGTACCTGTCTATTGACACAAACTTCCTTATTACAAGTGGAAATTTGCGGTAGTGTCTATATTCCAACACATTGTCTGGGTTTCAATAGCAATACTATTTTTCTTTATTTTTTTTTACTTTTTATGTTTATGAATTTGTATTACGATTTTTTCAAGATGGGCGTTCAAATATTATTTGTAACTTTAATATTTTTATTCTCATTTGAACCGACTTCAGATAATATATTTTATTTATTTACTAATTGAGTTCATATATTTTAAAATATTTTTAAATATGTTAAAACTAATATATTAGAATGTTTTTATTAGGCTCTAGTGTTGTATCGAGTACTATTCTTTAAAAATATAAATAACTGCTAAGAACTCTGAATTATAAATCCCATTGTTCTTTCCTTTCACTAACTGCACACACACACACACATATATATATATATATATATATATATATATATATATATATATATATATATACATACACTGCACACACACGCTCACACAGACACACACACACATATATATATATATATATATATATATATATATATATATATAAATTTTATTATTCTTTTTTGAAACACTCCTTTAGTAATTTTCTATTTAATGTATTCTTTTTTTCCTTGCAGCGTTAAATCCAGCATTAGTCCATTTAAAATATTTTAACATATTGTCTAGTATCCTTTTCTTCGTCTACACCTTTTTATTCCTCTTTACTCTCTCCTTCATTCTCCTGCTCTCATCTTTTCACATCCTAATATTCAGAACCCTTTCTCTTTTTCCACTTATATTATTCCCTCTTCCTATTGTTTCCCTTGCAAGGGCGCCAGTCAAGTGATTTCGCCTCCTTCAACCTAAAACTGACTTCTGTTTTCGTGATACATGAATGTGTAAGGGAGTGCCTGCGTGATGGACGCAAAGGGAGGGCGGACAAAATGCCGGCTTCGTCGTCTAATGAGAAGACAGAAACATAATGAATAAACGAAAACAATCAGGAGTTTTACAGGCGATAAATGAAAGTGCTTTCTGCGTAAGAGACGTGGGAATTATGGGAAGAAATAAAAATCGAAAGAAGAGGGTCGACGGCTAGAAGTTAAAATCGAGAAATCTGCAAAGAATATAATGAATGTTTCTGTTGATAATAAAGATGCAAATTATGACAAGTAAGACTCGGGGAAAACATTGGAGAAGTGAAGAATACAGATTATGATAAAATATGCTGTTCTAGTGAAAGAAAATGGAAAATTAGTGTTCGCAATTTTATTATTTTTATTTTATAGTAAATTTCTGTTGAATATCGAAAGTTAAATAAATTGCAGCAAGGAACTAAAACAATAGATTTTACAACAGTTAACTCCATCTTATCAAAATGCATTTAGTATAAAAAACAGTTTAATAATTGCAAAAAATACTGGTTAAATTCATACACTTGAGTTTTGCATGTTGGTTGTGATACAATGTATAAAATAATAAGGAAATCATATTATATATAGGTCGAAAATTGAAACTGCATCACTGAGTTTAAAATATACAGTATTTGTAGTAAGTGAGAAAAATATTCCACAAATATTTTACACTGACGGAGATTATATGTAGAAAATATTCAAGGAATTTGGTGGACCAGAGACTGGCAGCTGGTCCCTCTTCTGACCTAGATATGACATCTCACTTGGGCAGTAAGAATCGAGTAACGTTACATCATCACCGCGCAGAAACTTAATGATTTTCCTGTAATGTGAACGATTGTTCTCTCAGTATGGCTTGTTACTCTGAACATCTATCAGGTACCACACAAGCATCAGTTAGAACATGCATGTAGAATCTATTGCTGAAAAGGATGGAAAAATGATTGGTCCTTATAGCCGTCAAAGAAAATATGCCAGGTTCTATGTCTCCAAGAGTCAGATCAGACCAATAATAAGCTGTTGTTGCTACATTTGGTATAGATCTGCTCTGTCCAGAGTCTCCAGCCTAGAAAGAATTCAAATATGTTTATGTGTTTGATGAATCGTTTTCTACCTGACAGTCGTTTTTACACAGACGGATGCATTTTGTTAATTTATCGCAAATTTTATTGAAAATATTCTGACGCGCTTTCATGCTTAGACATTTACACCTGTTTAGACCTTTGCAGTGTATATCCATAGAGCAATGTATACAGGACTGAGCTTGCCCAATGACCTTCACTGGTTAGGAAGAAGATTCCTTGGAACCATTTCTTTGCAAGATCTGCTTGTTTAGGGAATAGACACTTGGGAGAATGGTTCCCCGATCACTAAAAGGTTAACCTCCTCAAATCCAGGGAAAAGGGTTACCAACAGTACCCAGACAGAAAGATGTTTCAAAATTCGATCCCGAATGAGACCATCCATACGACAACAATGATTAAATCGGTTTGGTTAGGTTTATTTGTTTAACGGGATATCAACCTCAATGGGTTACTTAATGCCGACAACATTTTAGGATAGGTTCGTATGAATAGAATATGTATTTTTTGGTTTAGATTGGTTTGGTTTATTTTGTTTTATGGTATATCAACGTCAATAGGTTATTTAATGCTGACAAAAAAAATTATTGCTGGTAATATTTTGTTTTGTCAAAAATCTGTTTCTGATAATATATTTCCTTCAAAATTGTATTGCTGGCAATAATTATTTTCAAAAATGTATTGCTGGTAATATTTCCCATAGCTGGGACCCTAACAGGTGCTAACACCCTGGATCACAGAGGACCTGGGAACACCAGGAATTAAGAGGTGGTTCCGCGCTCCTAAAAACCCCCTTGATCAGAGGCCTTGCTGCTGGACGTAGTTTAATGTCTTATCCAGGACGCGGATGTAGTTTAATGTCTTAGCCAGGACGAGATTAAATCGGATTATTGCGGGTTAGGTCATACTACAAAGATTATTTAGTGCCATATGGACACAATTTAAACAAATAATTTAATTATTATCTAAAGCAAAATGTGTAATAATAAAAAAAATAACAATTTTCAAATACTTAACTAAACCCAAAGAAAGATATCCATTTCTATTAATTCGAATTTTCATTTAACAGTCGATAGAAATAATAAAAAATATACTTCATGGAAAGTAAAATTGAGAAAAAGAATATACAGAAGGTGAAAGAAACTACAAGATTCTGTAGAAAATTATGGGAATCGAGGGTAAAAAGGAAACGGAATATTTATCGAAACTGAAAAGAGGAGCTACGTGGCAAAGAGGATAATTTAATATATCTTGTCAAAATTGGGTGTAATGGTTTTGTATATACTGGATATCACAATATCGAAGATTCTTTGGAATTAATAATTTATGTAGAAAGATTTAGTTTACAGAACTAAATAACAGAAACTAAATTAAATTCTCCTTCATCGGATATGAATAACTGAAGCTATAAAAGTGAATTGATAAAATTATATTGTACTGGGCTACTGTACGATAGTTCACCCTTGATAAATTGTATACTTCACTATATCTATCTATCTATCTATCTATCTATCTATCTATCTATCTATCTATCTATCTCTCTCTCTCTCCATATATATATATATATATATATATATATATATATATATATATATATATATATATATATCAAGTATGATTCATGTAATCAATCGCTATCACGTTATTTTGCCCTTCCTTGACTTTTTAAGGAGTGCCCTTTGCCGTGCTGATGTTGCTGCAGATCTTACTTCTTGCCTATCTCACACTGCGATTTTTTTCTAAGCTCTATACTAAACATTAAACCTGTTACGAAAAAATAACTAATCAAAATGAACACAAATTGATCAGATTTAAAAAAGGACTCGTAACTGGAAAAACCGAATGAAAAAAGAATGTTAACAACAAATACTTTTTCACACCCAACCCAGTTCAGCGGAATCATAATCAATGTTGAGTTTAAGCAAGCGAATTATCCAATTGGAATAAAGTGTCATGCAGATTTAAAATTTTCCCACTTGTGACGAATGAAGCATGCTAGGTAACATTCGTGTCAGCCAGCTGTTGGCTCAAACGCTGGCCAATAGAATCGTCCTGCCTATTCGTGGCAGCCATCTATTGGCTCTCACTCTGGCCAGTACAAAATAGCCACAAACTTCATGAAAACTGTCGTAGAAGCATGATAAAATCGATTATTTCCACTATCGATGGAAGTAGGGAAATGCAATGTCGGTCTTGTCCTTCCAGCGAACATGGAGCATATGCATGTAAATTTTGGTGCAAATCCGTCGAAAATTGAGGCCGTGCATTCGTTACACACACACACACACACACACACACACACACACACACACACACACACACATCACATCCTGCCTTTTATAGATAGAGATAAATACGAAAATGTCTCTGGGTATCGCACGTTTTCAAAACAAAGTACACAACTCCCTACCTTTCAACATCTCTTCTATCTTCTTAATAATTTCGAAAAATGTTTGTCACTCTTTCTTCAATTAAAGGGACAAAAGTTTTTAACTTTTAAATAAATCAACTTCTTCAAATCAGACATACTCATCCAGGACTTAAAGTGAAGCCTCAGTTTCCAAAATATAGTGATGAACTTGACTTAATGATATCTCAGCAAATTTGGTTTTGCCAAAATCCAAAGTGAGAAATTAGATAAATCAACAGACATTTTGCGATAAACATGGAAGAATTGCGACAATGTTTGCAACACAATGAGACCCTGTTGAACCAAGACCAACAGCAAGTGTATCAGACGTTCCTTGATGACATAAGCCCCAAATATATGGAGGAATGTTATCTTGTAGGTGATTCTTTTATCTGCAGTGAGAATCCAAAGAAAAGTAGCTATAGAAGTAGTATCATCTGGAATTGCAGCTATCCTATTGCCTAGAGGTTGTATACACTTTCAAATTTCCTAAAATTTGAACTAGAACGAAACGCTATTTACACATTCGGAAGAGTAACTAACTTAGCTAAGCTATTGGAGGAGACAAGAGATGAATGTACCTTGACACAGAAGGGAGCATTTGAGGCCATGGACAAAACACAAAAGACATTAGACAGAATGTACATGGGAGTTATCACTGTGCTTTATACAAATAGTACCAGTCACAGCAACAGGAATTCTAGTTGACGAAATCAATGCTTGCCTGAAAGACATGTTCAAAGATGCAACCTGAAAACAATCAGGTGTGTTAGAATCACGGGTGACCTTTACAGCGGGAAGATTTACTATTTTGCTGTTGCAGCTTGGCGATGGAACAATCAAAATGGACAGACATTGTTGTGGAGTTTCATTCTCAAGTACCAACGACTTGATTAACCATGTTTATCTAAGTGTTAAACACAATTTCTTGTTTTGAAACTTTGTGACATGGCCATATTAGCTCCCAATAATCAAAATTAGATAGAATCAACTGGAAACTTCTCAAAGAAATTCCAAAAGAAAGAATGAAGTACTTTTCCATTGACACTGTGTTTGAACAAGTGCAGGCAGTGAATTATCCAGTAAAGTTCCTCCTGGTATACCATCAATCAAGCTGGGAATATTAAAAGAAAATGTGCAATTTAGGCTATTGTGAAATCTGTATCCTCCAAAGCTTTGCAATATAAAAAAGGTTAAGAAAATGCTTCCTCATCTCTTGGAAGCAGAGATACTTACAGGTCCAGGCAAGGAGGAAATGTTTTTGTTTTGTTTGTTT
The DNA here is from genome assembly GCA_903632075.3 of Acanthosepion pharaonis. Lineage (NCBI taxonomy): Eukaryota > Metazoa > Mollusca > Cephalopoda > Sepiida > Sepiidae > Acanthosepion > Acanthosepion pharaonis. The sequence goes on from CAHIKZ030002112.1 coordinate 1,180,176, forward strand.
TTTAATTCCAAAAGTCCCCTTAATTCCACCAGATCTACATTGTCAGTTCAAAAAACTTCAGTTTCCATTGAGAGTGAGCTATGAAATGTCAATAAGTCCCAAGTCTCATTGAAAATAACTGGAGTTCATCTGAGGCAAACCTACTTTTCTCACGCCCAGCGCTATGTTGTTTGTTAAAGAGTTGGGAGCGGAAACAATCTATTTGTGCTGACCAAAAATGCTGTTTAACATGCAGCTTTGCAATAAATTCTACATAGACAAATTATGTCAATTATTTCATGAAAACTGTTGTTTGAAAAATAATGTTCAAGATTAATAAATAATTTAATATGTAATGAATCTCCGAAGTGTCATTTTGTGGATGAAGGCCCAATCAATATTCCTCCGTAGGCGCTAGATTAAATTCCACCAGATATGCCGGCGTTTATGCTATTATATGAATATATATGACAAAAAATATAGTTTTAAGGTATGCTATATTATTGGGTAAAGCTCAATATCTGGGATAGAGCATATGTAAATATGGCCTGTTGATTGCTCTGTTGACTTCAGTATCTTCTTTTATATTATAATAATAATAATAATAATAATAATAATGTTCATACCAAAATCCGGTATGACTGGCGTGGACATCTGGATTTAGCGTATTATATTATCATGCGAAATTAGTGATATTTGGTTTCAGTGGCAATAATATAGTAATTTCATTGTTAAAATGACCATTTTTTAATAATAATTTAGAGTTAATATCATGACTATGTTCGCACCATTTGCAAATTGTCCCGATTGTTATTCCTGACAGTAACTAGTCATAATTGTTTTCTAAATAATTAGTTGTGTTTCTCGCCACATAATAGTCGACATTGAATGAGTCAATAATCAAGATTATACAATTACCTCATGTGTCTCTCTATCTTTCACTATTAGCATTGATTTTTCGTCGACGACAAGTAATTATTATTTCTAGTACTGGTCATTTTTCCTTTTTTTTTTTTTTTGCTTTGCAGCCAAACTGAGAAAATAGTCAGAGGACAATAGGCAACTGAATGAGCTTTTCTCGCCAAACAGACATATATATATATATATATATATATATATATATATATATATATATATATATATATATATATATATATATATATACACATACACAGCTGAAAGGAGATACCGAAGATTAATTTAACGAAATTACTTATACCCGAAAAGAAAACTATAAAAGAATTCTTGTTCTCATACCAATGTACTAAACAATTCATTAAGACTGTGAATCGATGAATAAATATCAGTGTCTGGGGCTTTGTGGTAGATGTGATATTTTTTGCGCTTAACACCGTCCCTCGTGGTTTGCTTCGATTTCGAGAGCTGAGTCACAAATGATTTAGTGCTTACACTCCAAAATATCTGTCATATGTATAGAAGCTTAAATCTGCCATCTGCTTATCTTTTTTGTGTTAATTGAATTGCTCTCTATGTTACATTATAAACAGGAAAGTTCAGAAGTAAATCATCTTGGTCTGGGGTTTGCGTTGAATATGAACCGCGTTTTGAAATGATTTAAAAAAAAGTAAACATGCAATTAAGTGAAACTACGGCACGCTGAGAAAATATTCATCGATTTGCTATGAATCGGCGGCGCCCATTTCCTGTATTCTATAAAATCATTTGGTTAAACTTCGTATTACTTCCTACTACTGTCTCGATATGCCAAAATATGACAAGCTGCTTTCCAAAAACGTATAATCGACATGGCTAGGTAACGGTTTTCAAATTCTGATGATGATCTCTAAAGACACTGTAGATTGTTTCAAAATGAGAAAATAATCCTGAGATATGTAAGATTTACAGGGCATAGATTAAAAATGCTATTGGCCTACGTCACAAGGCTAGTCATTTGTCAGTGTTAAATGTCTGTTTCTAACTTGCTCGGTGGGGGATGGTGGTAAACGCAAAGCTATCATAGAAATGTCTGGAAATTATCACTACGGATAAAATAAAACGAGAATTATTCAAACCCTCAACCACATCTGTCATGCTTTTTCATAGTACAGCACGAATATTGACAAATTGATTTGATAAGAAGATAGATGGCGCATGTATAAGGAATTGTTGAATTAGAACTTCTTGCAAACGGTGTCCTTAGAATTATTCAGCTCTATCTTGATCTACATTCCATTTCACTAATCATCTGGATGAGAAGAATAAGATTTGTGGGGTGGTCCTGGAAATGTGTTGGAGGAATTTATCGGAGACACCCCGATCTAGTTATGAAACCATATTCGGCTACTGAGGGCAGACATTTAGCAAAATGAAGATATATACCTCGCGATGTAGAATCATCACGAGTAGAGAATAAAAAGGTCCCGTGCAGTCGGCACGACGACGATGACGACGACAACGATGATAAAGATGATGATGCATAGACGTGATTTTTTTCTGATGTGTGATACGTTGTTTAAATAGATGTATAAACAACATATCCTGAGGACTGAATATTAATTTATATCTATTACAAAGCCGGCTGGATATGTCAAACGTATTCTTGAAGTCGTAACTAAAAATGCCCACAATTTTCATGAAATACGAGGTGAATTTGTTTTTCCGCTAAAACTTGTGCCATTGTATAATAGTAAATTCAACCAGCAAAAATATCATAAACACACACACACAAAATGGAATATCCCGTCGATTTAGAAGGATGAGAATTCGACAAAAACATTCAGTTTTTATGTTTGTTTCACATGTGACACTTCAGTTCCGCCATTGGCCTGCATGAAATTCCACATCCGCCTGTGTCTTTCGTCTCTTAGACGGTCAATACAACTGATTTCAAAATTTCTGATACAAACCTGGTACAAATATCAACAGTTATTTCTATCTAGAACAATTCGCTCAATTTAGTATAATGCACACTGACTGCTTAGAGGTTAATCTTTAGATTCTCTTTATACCTGGGCCACAGTACAACAATCGTTTGTCAATTATCAAACTGGTTATACATTAGGAACTGTGTCGTCATTCATCCTTGCAACATCACCTTCTTCAGGTTTGAATCTCAGATTTGTCCTTTTCCTAGACCGATTTATATCCAGTCTCCCCTTTTATTTACTGATAGCTTGTGAGTGGGAGAAGAGATCTATTCATAACTTTTGCAAGTCTATTATCAAGTAAGTGATTGTAGCTCCACTGGAAATCGAACTCGGCTTTCTGATTCTTCAATCCAAGCAACAAACCATTTTACTGAAAAATCAGAGAGGAGTTCGAATTCCATTAGAATCTATTACATTCACTTACGTGCTAATACACTTGGGAAAGGTACTAATCCTCTTCTTCTCTATCCCGCTATGGATAAATAGCAGGACCGACTGGGTTCTGTAGCCTTGGATAGCAACTGGTCTAGGAGAAGGACAACTGAATTCAAAATGTGCAGTGGGTTGTTTGGTGAACTTGTGTCACGTTGTGCGCCAGTTCCATGTATTCGGCTCTTCAAAAAGTGTGGGTGGTTCTGCACAAAGCCTTCACTAATATAATCAAATCATATGTGCTGGTGTCCTAGAAACTGAGCTGCTTGACCTCAGACGTCGAATACGACGGGAGAATCTGATATATATTGATGAAGTACTGGAATCTGTAGAAATCTGTAATGACATCGAATCATCCTGGAAATCCTTGCGTGAAGCTACCCACTCAACATCTCTCGAAGTGCTCGAGTTGCCCATTCACAAGCACCAGGGTTGGTTTGATGAGAACAATGAAGAAGTGCAGAATCTAATCCAGAAAATGCATAGTTCACACAAAGCGTGGATTGAGGATAAAAACTCTCCGGAAAAAAAGAAAGCTTACACAAGCTGTAAAGCACAAGTTCAAAAAGCCCTGCGTACAATGAAAGAGGCATGGTGGTCTGCACAGGCTACCCATCTTCAGGAAGCATTCGACAGAAAGGACTCAAAGGCATTTTACGAAGGAATGAAGAAAGTGTTCTGTCCGCAGGATAAGGGTGTCTCGCCGATTACTTCAAATGGTGACCTCTTGACGGAAAAGGCTGAAATCTTGAAAAGGAAGGAACATTTTGATACTGTTCTCAACAACACATCAACCACTGACGAAGGTATTCTTGAATCAATCCCTCAACGCCCAGAAATACCAGAGCAATCCTTTTTACCAATCTTTCAGGAGGTTTTGGCAGTTATTAAACAATTAATGTCTGGGAAAGCGCCAGGGAAAGATGCAATCCCACCGGAAATCTTTAAGTACGGTCGCACAAAGCGTGCAGAGAAATTGCTTGAATTATTTATTCAAATTTGGAAGCAGGGAATGGTCCCACAAGAATTTAAAGATGCACTTATTCACCATTTGTACAAAAAGAAAGGAAACAGGAAGATATATGATAGCCACCGTGGTATTTCTTTTCTTTCTATAGCTGGTAAGATCTTGGCCAGATTAATTTTGAACCGGAACATAAAGCATATAGTTGATGATATCTATCCTGAGTCGCAGTGTGGCTTTCGTGCAGGTCGTGGCACCATAGACATGATCTTCTCCCTGAGACAGTTTGCCGAGAAGGTTCGTGAAAAGAATCAGGAAATGTATATGGTGTTTGTTGACCTCGCAAAGGCATTCGACACTGTGAACCGGACTGCTTTGTTGAAGGTTTTGCGAAAGCTCGGTATAGCCGAGAACATGCTACAAGTCATAGTATCGTTCCACGAGGGAACGAAGGCGAATGTTGTTTCTAATGTCTGATTCCTTTGGCTTTACTAATGGCACTAAACAAGGGTGTGTTATGGCCTCTGTACTGTTTGCCCTCTACTTTTCTGTAATGCTGAAATACGCATTTGCTGAAACTGAGGATGATGTTAAATTCAATTTAGGACAAGCGGTGGCCTTTTCAACCGCCAGAGGTTTAAAGCCAAAACTCAAACTCGAACTAGCATAATTCGCGAATTATTGTTTTGCCGATGACGATGCCCTTGTTGCTACTTCGTTTGAAGAAGCTCAGCGCCTGACGGACCGATTCTCTACCACTTGCAAAGCATTCGGATTAACCATTAGCATTACAAAAACTGAAGTTGTTCACCAGCCTGCCCCAGTACCTGGGCAGATCAGAGGCGTCAAGCAGAACCCTCCGGTTCATGCATTTCCTGAAATACCAATCCAAGTCGACGGACATAATCTGTATGTAAGTATGTAAAGGATTTTAATTATCTTGGCAGCAAAGTAAATTCAAGTGGAACACTGGATGATGAGATAATCAATAGAGTAGCAAAAGCCTCAAGTGCCTTCGGAAAACTTCGTCATCGACTTTGGAAAGATCGTGGTATTAGGCTTGGAAACAAAATGCAGGTGTACAAGGCTGTAGTTCTCGCAACCCTTTTGTATGGCTCAGAGTCCCGGACACTATACAGAAAGCAAATTCAGCAAATAGATATTTTTCACAAAGGTTGTCTTCGGGAAATCTGTGGGGTAAACCTAAGCGACAGAATGGCAAATGCCGACCTTTTCACCATTTGTAATATTGATGGTATTGAGTCCTTTCTCATGAAATCACAATTACACTGGACAGGTCATGTGTTACGTATGCAAGACAACAGAATTCCAAAAACGCTCATATATGGTCAACTTGACAATGGTCATCGCAACGTGGGTCTGCCTTTGCTTAGGGACAGGGACAAGCTGAAGAGTAACCTCTTAGCTCCGAATATAAATCACACCATCTTTGAAAACATCATAATTGATCGTAATGTTTGGAAGATTACATGCTACAATGGCATCAAGAACAAGGCAGCATCAAACATTGTTAAGCTTCGTCAAACTAGGTAAAGGAATAAAATATCTGCTGCTGTTCCAGCCATATACTCCAAGAATCCACATTCGTGCACACTCTGTGGACTTCTTTATGTATGATGGACTCTCCTGTCGAATTCGGCGTATGAGGATCCGACAACCTCATTGTTTTATGTTTGTGTCGTATGTGACTCTTCAGTCCTGAATGTAACCTGCATAAATGTCCACATGTGCTAACAGCGTGATATAGTAACAGGAATATATGCTGATGCTTTTCGCCTTTGTCTTTCGTCTCATTGTGGGTCAATTTGACTGATTTCAATATTTCTGCTATAAAACAGTCACAAACGTCTCCAGTTATTTATATCCAGAACAATTCATTCGATGTTTGTATGAGGCACATTGAAAGCTGAAAAGTTACTCTTTAGTTTGTATTTATAACCTGCGCCACGGTCCTCCAACATTCTTTTGTCAATATGATTATACATGCATACTTGTGACATGACCAGCAGGGTGATGTTGTGACTGTATGGTGAAGGTCTCAGATACACCAATGTTTAATTTTGTAAGAAGATCTGCATTTGGACACCCTATCGTCAAAAGTATAGCCGCATCGCGCGGAGACAAATTTCGTGGAAGACATCCAGCTGATCAATATGTGACCTATATGTGGGTCCACGAATCTGAACCATACTACAGGTATATATGTGTATATATGTATGTATGAGTGAATTTTTATGCAAAGCGCGATGGGTAAATTGTTGTCTAAATACAAAATATTAAAATAACGGTGACATCTCGTTGAAACGGATATATTTACCAAAAATACACAAAAATACCTTGATATAATCGCCATTGGCTTCAACCACGGCCCCCAGTGTACTGAAACTCTTCTTGACAGTGGCTTTGTTTAATTAGTTGAATGTTTTCATAATCTTTGCCTTCAATTCATATTTGGTGCTACAAGGAGTTTAGTTGATCTCTAGTTAATCTGATAATCAAGGGTGTCGCAGTTTGGGGAGGTAGTAAGATCAGATGTAAGGGGTGATGCTGACGCAGAATTTGCTTGAGAGCTGTAAATGGGTTCTCCTGCTTCTATCGAATAGTGTAGAGTTCTGTTGCCAGATATAGGGTCTCCTCGGAGCAGGATTCCTTCTTCAACGCACCTAATGTAGGTCTTCATGACTACTTCGCCATCAAATTCGGGAGTTATTTTCTTATCAGAACGATAAGAGGGAATTTCCTGAGCTGCAGGACAATCGTAATTACCATTAAACGAAGCCAACTATTTTCGAATCTATGCACTGTCCTCAGATTGACACGCACACACTCTGAAATGTTCGTAGTGTTGCTCGCGGTACAAATGTCAAGCAGTACAACATGCCGTATCCAAGTTTCTGGCGTTGTTATTCGTGCCATGGTGCTGTTTTTTTCTCACAGCCTGTGCCCATTGAGCCTTCTATAATGTGCAGTCAAAAAAAAAAAAAGCGCATGAGCGAAATTAGAAATAAATAATATGGCGACAATTTGCCCTCAGAACCTCTCTCTCTCTCTCTCTCTCTCTATATATATATATATATATATATATATATATATATATATATATATATATTAAAGTTATTCATCAAGTCTAGAATAGTCCTCAACAGAATGCAGAAAAAAGCATTGGATAGCCGTTTCGTCCTATTCTGGGGACTCATCATTCAATTCTCGGTAGTGAATGCGCAATGCTGATGAGTTCTAAAAAGTTCTTCTAGTCTTGATGAATTACCATAATTATTTGCCTATATCTCCAAAATTCTATTGTATATCTTTGCATGACTCAGCTAATGCTATGCGATGGACCACTTCAGAGGAAAGGAAAGTCGTGGTTCTTGGGGCACAATCCGTTGGGTTCTGAATATGAGCATCACCGCAGAATTTGTGAGTAGTGACGCTATGTAAAGTCTATTCAATTTCATCTTCTTCACCGGAGTCCTTTAGTACAGCTGGTTTGACGCATACGGTGTATCGAATTGGTACGGGTTCAAATCTCAGTAGTGGGTGCACACTGCTGAAGAGCCCCAAAAAAAAAAAAAAAAAAAAAACGGCCGTCCAGTGCTTTCGGAATTCGTGTGAGGCTTTTTCTAGACTCAGTGAATTACTATAATGATTTGCCTAAATCGCCTTGTATCCCTTATGTATATTCAAATCGGTATCCATTTTCATCCAAAACTAAGCATATTTTGGGGCAAACTAATTTTATCTTCTTTTGTCTATAAATATATAATACAATATACAAAAAATGCTTTGACTTCCGGTCTTGTTATAGTGAAGAAGATGACTCATTTTTTTAATCGGTGCTTATTACGTTTATGGGCCAGAGCTTTTGAGTAAAGTGAAGATGGTGTATCTCTGAAGCATTTTGATTAGTTTTTGATGTACCTATATATATATATATATATATATATATATATATATATATATACATATATATATATATATATATGCGTGAATGTGTGGATGTGAGAGAGATCTTCCGAATATCAAATTAAATATATGGCAATATATGGTGTTGAACAAAATTCGTACGCATTTCTAAACGTAACATGATTAGAATAATACAAACCTTCTGGCAATCCTGTCGGATAAAATATATCGATTTTATATTCTTGATTATATATAACATTATAAATTATAAATATCTTAATTCTGTTGATACATAGACAGTCTGGTAGATTCCTAAGAATATTAGCTGAAATACAATTTACACCATTGTAGACATAAGCAGCACTTTGTCTGAATATCCACTCATCTTCCTCAAGCAAATATTAACTTTTCATCCAACCCGTCTTTCATTATTTATCTCAAAATCACACAGACACACGAAAAAGAAAACACATTCATATTTTGCCTCATTAACTTCGGTATTTTGGCGCTCTTATTCTGACTAAATTTGATTTTGTTTATTTTTTTTTTATTCCTTCTCAAATTCTTTTTTTTTCTCATAGGCATAAGAAAAGTTGCACAAAAAAGAAGAAAACGAATCACTTATCGTAATTACAGTGTTATTTATTATTCTTCACTGGCTTTGACAATGGTTGAAAAGGCAAATATTCAAATGTAGTCAAGATGTGGATAACGAGGCAACATCTGTCTTTCTCCAATTTCAAATAATAATAACAACAACAATAATAATAATAATAATAATAATAATAATAATAATAATAATACATCAGAAGTACCGAAGGACTCTAGCAACATATTTGCAAGTTGTTATTTTTTATATACTATTTATTTGCAAAGTAATGCACAATCCAACCAAGAGGGATTGGTATTATTATTGCTTCACCCTTGAATATAAGTTTGTTTTTTTTTGTTTCTTTTTTTTTTTTCAATTATTTTTCCTGTTTAAAACATATTTTAGACGTATTTATTATAATATCAATAATTTCATATATATTATAATATTATATAATTCCCAAAGTTTGGGCAGATGACATTTGATAATAAAAACATCAGCATGGATGAATGCGATATCATTCATTTGAATATAAATTGTGTTTTCTTTGCGTTTGATAAAATAAATCAGAATCGGTTTCAAACAGACATTTTTCAAAGATTAAATTCATTGAATAATCATTGAAATATGCATAACTTACATAATTCATGTAGGTCTTTTCGGACATCTGTGTCTTTCAAAGGATATGTAATGCAGTTATTAGAATACATGGACGCGTGTATATATATTGCTCCTTACAACAGACGATAATGGCTGAAAATATTCCCCGCCAAGATTTATAGAAAGGTTCTAAGGATGAATGCTGGGATTACTTCCTAGCCAATAAAAAAAAGAAACATTCTCGAATTTATTCCCATATATTTTTTGCTTGTCTTAAAATCAGATGTCTATAACCACATAAATGTATTTCGTTCTTGTTTTGGTTTGGTTTCTTTTATTTTGTTTTATCGTATGTCAACCTCAATGGGTGATTTAAGGCAGGTAAGATGTTTAGGATAGCTTCGAATTAATAGAATATGTATTCTTTGTAAGAAACCCGTTTGTAGATCAGTTTTCATTGGAGTATTTTCTAAAAGCGTTTTTGTAGAGTCTGGATTGGTTTATTTCTGTTTCAACACCTCATTGGGTTATTTAATGCCGACAAATTTTTTAGTATAGGTTCGTAATAGTATCATTGACGTATGTTTGTAAGGAGGGTTTTGTCGAGTGTCAAAACTATTGTTGCTATTTTTTTCAAAAAATATATTGCTGGTATTTTATTATAAAAATCTGTTTTCATACTTTCATAGTGTTTTGCCCCTAGTTTGGGTTTAACTCTTTGCTCATACTTGGGATACTAACAGACGTTACAGCCTGGGTCAGGATGAACTGCGGAACAGCATCAATTAAGAGGTGGGTCTATGCTCTTTAAAACCTTCAATCACCCGATCTGAAGTCTTGCTGCCAGATGTAGTTTATCATCATATCCAGGACACTTTGTTTTTGTATGACAACACTTGCTGTTTTACAGATATATAATTGCTTAACGTTATATAATATTTTATTTGCTTTGATTTATATTGGTCGTTTCTTCCTTTATTTTGCTCTGTCCTTCTCATTTTAAGTACAAGATTTATTAAGAATTATATCAATTTCATGTAATGTGTAGGCTTATTCAAATTTTCTAGAACAAAATTCATTTCAAGATCCATAAATATCATACATATTTCTAGCTTCTGTTAGTAAGCAACCTGTAGTCTTCAGCCATAAGATTCGACGAGTTTATTATGTCATGATGACGGTTGTGAATATATCTTACGTTTCTGTCTATATTTCTGAGATGATGTATTATGTACACTATTTATATTATCTAGATTATTGGCCATATCTTTGTCGCCATATTTTTACGTCTCGGCCGTTGTAAGCTCCGGCCTTCTTCAGGTGGTTGGAATGTCGAACTGAACCCTTTATTTCGCTCTCTGGGGTAGACTGTTCTAGTTCCACTTGCTATGTTTAATGGGTTTCAGTTGTCAGTTATCTCCTGCTAATTCCCCTCTCCAAAGCCTTTATCCACTGTGCCACGTGCCCTTAGGACACGTGGCACAGTGGATAAAGGCGTTAGTTAGATCAAGTGACAGGACCCAAAGAGTGTGAGTTCAATATCCGGTTAATGCAATGAAGAACACGTAAAAATATTTTTTCAATGTTTTCTTTTATTCACTTATATATATATATCTGTGTTTATGTGTGTGTGCACGTGTATGTGTGCGTGCATGAATTGCGTTTGTAAATATAAAGTCTGTACATGTAATAATATATGTGTAAATATAAAGTACGTACATACAATCAATAATTACTACACTATTTAAGTATTGCATGTTTCAAATGCAAAAAATAATAAAATACGACATCAGAACGATATCTTATTTGTCAACAAATGCGAAAACAGTAATGTTGATTGGATTGGAACTACTAGAAAGACATTGGTGATTATGAATTTGATAGAATCCACCTGAGCTAATGAAGTGACCACAGGGCAAGAATAGAGACCCAGGTATTGTAAGGTGAAAACATGATAACAATTAGAAAAGCTGGAAAGATGGGCAATATTCACCGGAGGCAAAATATTTGGAATGTTAGTCTTGAGTGCCCTTGTGAAATCTTGTCATGGGGAAAAAACAAATTCATATGAAATAATCAAAATTCCCAGAGGGATCTCGCGAAAAATCTTATATTTTTTCTCCTCAGAAAATATATAGGTTTGCTGTAAGAACTCACAGAAAATGATTTTGTAATGTTTTATTTTTATATTCAGAGCGAACGCTATTCATACTAGGTGTATCACGTTGTATTGTCAATTTAGATTTAATAAGCAAGAGAGCAGAGCCAAGTAACTCACTTTGCTTTAGGCCTGGAAGGAAATCCACATGGAAATACAGGGAGATATTTACAGATGGGAGTAGCCAGTAATTCTTTGTTGGCTTCAAGTCTATTCATCACTAATACTCGTATCCTGAAAAACAAGTTCATCTGAAAATGAATCTGTTTATATTTGTACATTTAATCCAACTAATATAGGCTAAATATTTAGATACGTAAACTTACACATTTTAATCGGGAAAGCGTGGTTCGTTTTCAATTGTCTATTATAAATAAACAATTTTTTGGTTTTAATTACATCTATTAAAATTTAAGTAAAGATTCCACATAACTGTGTCGACTATCTCTAGAAACATGTATATTATGCCTTACTCTTGTCAGGAATAACTTTGATTCATTCAATTTCATAATTCTCTCTTTAGAACAAACAAAACATGAATATGAACGCCGATAAAATGGTCGAAATTCAGCGTCAGAATAAATGTCGGTACTAATGCATATAATGTTTTTTTCTCACATAGAAAATAATCTATTCATAGTCTGACACAACTCGATAATATGAGTCACACGGAAATATCAATTTTTCTAGTTTGGTGCACATCATAGAATCTCCTATACGTCTAGAAGCTCTTCATAGAATCCCCTGTATGTCTAGAATCTCCTCATAGAGTCTCCTATATGTCTTAGAATCTCTTCATAGAGCCTCTTATATGTCTAGAATCTCTTCATAGAGCCTCTTATATGTCTAGAATCTCCTCATAGAATCTCCTATATGTCTTGAATCTCCCCATAGAATCTTCTATATGTCTTGAATGTCTTCATAGTGCTTCCCATGTGGCCAAAATAAACAGTTTTCGAAATGCTAAAATTCTTAAATTTGAAATACATTCTTTATAATTGCTAGAATCAAAAAGAAATCAAATGATATATATATTATTTCTATATCACGGAGATTTTATATTATCTTCCATGAGAGAAACAATATTGGCATCTAAAATCGTGCGTTTTAAAACTTACGTACGGGGCTGAAATTTTAATCGATTGAAAATATAGAATGCTTGTGAAGGGAATTCTTGCATGCATTACCTTCATCTTTTCTCATAAATAATTCCATTCTTTCATTCCAGATAAACTGACTGTTGAAAGAATACTTCAAAAGCAACCATTAGCAACTTGCCTTGAATATGAAAAAATATTTTGCATTGTGATGTTACCAGGTACCGTAGAAAATGAGTTTATGTTCCAAAAGCAGATTCATGCTGACATGGTTATTACTTTATTGCATAACGCTCCAACTTTATGAACGTTTCAAAAATGGAAGTTGAATTTTCTAAAGGAGTCTTGAAGATGACGCAAGGTCTGGATGACCTGCAATTTCCAGAACCGATGAAAAAGTTGACCATATTCACCACATGGTGATGGATGACAGGCTATGAATTCAATAGCCACGGGATAATATTATATTGTTGAATGGTTTCCAGGAACTTTTCCTAAACCGAGATCTACAGAGTGGAAACATTACTTGTTACCAGCTCAAAAGATGGCCGAGGTGGTTTCATCTAAAAGTAATGGTCTCAGTTTTTAGAAATCCAAAGGCATTGCGTCTATTAACTAACTTCAATAGGGCAACACCATCAAGGAGAGTACATTGCCAAGTACTAAGTACTGAGCCAGTTAAGAAAGGCTATCAAAACAAAATGCCCAGCAAAACTGATGAAAGGTTTGCTCCATCAGGACAATACTCTAGCACACAGATCCATGGTTATAAAAACAGCTGTGAGTGACTGTGTATTCGAAATGGTTGATCACTCTTATTTTCTAGATTTTCACAATCTGATCATGTGTTCCCCAATATGGATAAAAACAGTTCGAAATCAATATGACATCATATCTGCTTTTATTCATATTTTTGACCAAACGGATCAAATCTTCTTCATCAATTAGATCAAAGAACTTCAACACCGATAGAAGTCTATTAAATTCAATATGGTGAATATATACATTATTTGGTGAATATATACATTATTTGGTCACATTCAATGAGTGTATCCTGGTCAGCCTGTGGCAGTTTTCACTCTCAAATTGAGCGTTGCCCTGAAATTGTTTGATTATCAAATCAACTAGAAAATACCGTTTTTTCATAAAACAGTTTTTTTTTTTTTTCTGAATGAAATAATATATATTACTGATTCAATTTACTATGAAAATTGTAATTTTAGTTCTAACAGGATAATTAATTGAAAATGTTTTAGAGAAAGCAATTTCTCCCTTATGAAATTCGAAATTATATTCTTTTTTGGTTACCAATGAAATTATATTTATTTCTCTTTTGATCCTCCGTAAATATTAGGGAGTTATGAATATTATTTTCATTTATCCAAAGTACGTTTACCGTTGTGAGTAACTGTGTGCGTCGTCAATTCATGGATGTAGATAAATATTAATAATAGTATTTTTCCGAAGATAAAAACGTAAATAAACTCTAAGTGGATTTTTTTCAGGAATAATTATTTAAAAAAAAAATATATTACAGAAGACATTCACACGAAGAATCTTAGCATGGCCAGTGATATCTGCCCTCGCAGATCTCGATGTGTCTACACTGATATGGTTGTAAAATTTAAAACTTAAAGTGAATCTATGATTCAAGGAAGAACTAAAGAAATTATTACCTATCACTTCATGAACAACAATGTCGACAACGAATATTAAATTTGAAGAGAAATGAAAAGTATTCTTGAATCATTATATCCGTGATAGGAATGGGAATCGCCCAAAATATGTAATCCTTAAGGTAAATATATATTTTATTGAAAACCGACAATGTACATTATTTTCTTAATTCCGAGCAAATGAATGTAGCATACACAAAATATTGTACTTATATAGGGAAAATAGAAAGATTTTGATAAGATATAATTGATTTGCACAATATAGCTCTTAACAAAGTTAAATATAAACCTCAATGACAACAAATTTTTAGTCTGGGAAGCTCACGCGAAAAACAAATGAGATAATTTATAATGTATATTTTATATACTCAGCACATACTCATGGTCATTGTGAGGGCTTGTGTTAGGAATTTTTAGCTTAAATGATGTTAATATCATAACCGCAAATGAAACACACATATATGTGTGTGTGTATATATATATATATATATATATATATATATATATATATGTCTGTATGTATGCATGTATTTGTGTATATATGCACATGTATTAGGACATGCGTGCGTGTGTGTGAGATAGATAGATATATAGATAGAGTAAGATACTGCATACAAATCCATATACAGCGAGGTGTAAACTGTTGCCATTTTATATTTTTGATTTCGCGCATGCGCTTTGTTTCTTTTTGTCTACTGCGCAGTATAGTCCGTCAGTTGGGAACCGTCTGAGAGAATCTGAGCGCCATGACGCAATTCATTCCGCTCGAAATTCGGAAACGGTATGCTATATTTCATGCTATTTTCATCGGATGATCCAATACAATTTTATTGAATAAAATTATTCTTTCGCATTTCATTTTTTGTTTAATTTTGTTAAGTGTAATTGTTAAAATGAGATTTTAGCGTTATTTTTATTTTTGTGTAAAATAGACGGTAATTTATCCATCGCAGATTGTATAAGGCACATATAGATTGTAATTGATATGAGAAAACAGGAAAGCTCCTGTATTTGAACGTTATTTTCGGAGTCTTTCACGGTATAATTTCGTCCCGAAAAATAAAACGTGATATCGTTCCTAAAACAAATTATAAGTATATAGTGTGATATTTAAAAATGCAATAGCGGTAGCAATGAACAGCGCTAGGTTAACGAGTCGAATGAGATTTCATTATCTGTGACAGACACACGCGCACAATATTAGGTATATATATATATATATATATATATATATATATATATATATATATATATATATATATATATATATAAAAGGCTCAAATACTAATATTCCACGGTTATAATTTATTGTATTGGAATCGTAATCAGGATCCAAATCACCAGACCTGTAAATTCAAAAATTCTTTTTTCTATTTGTAGGTCCGATGCTCTTTTAGGAGGAATGATCATTAATAGGATTGGAAAAGATTTTACGATTAACCAATATATAAAATGAATATTGAAATAAAACGTATTCTCGTTTATGGTTCATGGATATATTTATGGCTCTTTTTATGCCCCTTTTTTATGAACATGCTCATGGGTGAATACTAAATAAAAGGGAAATTCATTTAAAATATGTTTTATTTTTTAGTGCAAAGACAAAAGAAGCAACAAACCTGAAGGATATTATTTGCTACAGGTCGAATGGAACTGGAATGAATGGAAAGAAATCATAACATGTTATTTAACTTTCCAAATATAACAATTTTTGCCAATTGATTTCTTAAATTATTTGGCATTAATATTCTTGACATTTCTAGGAATACATTTCCTTCTTTTAAATATTCACTTACGCGTTTTCGATAAAGTTCAAAGTATAACCAATGGTGCTATTCAGTGGTCAACGTAATGTGTATGAATGAACTTGTGTTCATGTTTCGTTTGTTTTACGGCTTATCAACCTCAATCGGTCATTCAATGACGACAACTTCTTTTTTTTTCCTGGTGATATTTTTGTTTTGTCAAAAATCTATTTCTTTATATTTTTCCTCAAAAATGTACAAATATTATTTTTTTCGAAAACGTATATTATGAATTATTAAATATTTATACTTATATGAATTTCCAGATAATCACGATGGCCCAAGTGGGTGTTTCATGATGATAAATAATTAGACATTTTAGGGAGAGCACGAATGTCTTTTGTTGTCGAGTCAACACGTTAGCTATAATGTTGTTATTCTTTCAATATTAGAACAACAAGCATTTCAGTTCAAGGAGTGTGGAGAGCGGATATGAGCATGGAACATGGTTTTCAGACAATAATCATAGTCAAATACCCTACAAATAAAAGAAAAACGATTGTATGACTAACAAGTTAACAATTATTAATTAGCAAACCAGACGTAAATATTCTACTTAGTTTAATGAGGTAGCAAGGTAAAAGACAATCAGGAAATACCTACCTTAAGAATTGTATACAAGATCAACTTGCTTAAAATTTATTTAGCGCAGGTTTTTAATGTAAAACAGTGCATAGCTTAGTCACAGACATAGTCATTGGAATGGGATAGCCTGTAAAGATAAAACTTTCCAGCAGTGATCTCCGTTTTTTCCCTTCATTGTGTTTACCAGTAAGTAGTAATCTAATTTTAGAATATAGCTATTCATTTTAGTACTTGTAGAAATCACGCTATCTATAAATAATTATTGGAAATGTAATATATTTGTTAATATTACGTATTATAGACAAATATTTCCTTCAAATTTTGACCCTGGATTTAATTTTGCTGAGTGATATGGCAAAAACATCCCTGAAAATAAAATGCACACATATGTGATAAACATTTCGTCACATAAATTGTTGGTAAAGTTAGGCAGTCTTTTTGGCATATAGCATTTGGTATTCCAATTATAGTTCCTTCTCTGAAAGTATATAAAAATATAGTACAGAAAATAAAAATCATAATATTACCTTTATTAATGGTGGGATTGTTCATCTTCCTTATTCTGGAGGATTGGTAATTCTCACAGCAAATTTGTCTTTTTTTTTAATTATGAAGTAAATCAATAAATATATTTAAGAATTGGAGAGAATAGAGAAATAGAAAACATGATAGGAGAGGGAAAACAACATTTCCTAGCAAGCAGGAAAGTAAGAAGCAGCAAAGGCATTTATTGTAGATTTCAGAAAGAATATGAATCAGTTCAGAAGAACATTTCTTAACAATTAATTCATTGATAGTGTCAAGTCCACACGCTTTGTAACTATCCATTGTGACTATAGATTCACTTCTAAGTGAAAAGCCAGGAAATGATACACCAGATGCGTCGAGTAGAACTGTAAATAATTTATAAACAAAACATTCTGCTTCAACGATGGAAGATATTAACACCTTGAAATTAAGTCAAGAGAGGGGGATTCGAAATAATAATCCTATGATCTTTTGAATTGTTGAAGCCAGTTTTCCGGTGTTGACATAAATTAACATTTTCCTGTTTGTAATATTACAGCATTGCATCTATATTGTAATGGAATCTTTCCCGCATTTCATTTTAATAACCGTTTTCTTCATAAGCAACCTGAATAAATGACCGCGTACTGCTTCCAGATTATGATAAAATTTAAATTCTTATTCAGACAATAAAGATTCCAGTTCTGCAGAATCATTTATATTAGGTGTATGTTTCAATGAATATTGAAATAAGTAAAATACTTTCATGTTAAAAATTCATCGTATTAGAAAATAAATGAATTGAACATGTATGCATATAAAACACGCATTCTTCATCTGGTAATGTGTAAATGGTATATAAATACATATGTAAAGTTGTGTAATACCAATGCAATATAATTTAACACTATGCATCTATTAATTTATAAACAGATAAGTTTATAAAATCATGCACATGTACATAGCAGGTGTGAAAAGTAATATATAGCAATGAATAGGATAAAAATGCATATTTATCGCATATATAAAAACAAGTTATTTTTGTTAAGTGCAGGAATTTTACTTGTGGTGGTAAAATAATTCGTTTGTGCTATGGCAGTGTCAGCGTTCCTTTTTTGAATAGTTTCTTCACGTGTTATTTCTAAATGAAGCACATTAATCAGTCATTATGAACGCTTAATTCTCAGAAAAATCAGGCAATTTCTATCTAAGAATTTACCGCAGTCCTCAAAAGTTCTGAGAAATTTAAAAAATAGTAAATACTTAAACATCTTCCGTTTTCTCTAAACAGACATTTATAAGTGAAAAATAAAACTGTCCAAATACAAATAAGTAATCAATTCGTTTTTATATATATATATATATATATATATATATATATATATATATATATATATATATATATACATGTATGTATCAAAATAATTGTTGGACTTTTTCCATTTCATAATGTGTGCTGTCATTTGATTACATTTCGATACGCAGTAAGTAGATATGAATGTAAGTGAGAGATTCATGGAAGAACGTAATTTAAAAGCCGTAAATTCGACCTTGCTAATCGAACGATCCTGTGTGACTCAATCGATTGAGGCACGTCAGGCTTATATGGCGGTTCCGTATAGAATACTGGTTCGATTCTTGTCGGAGGACCAATATTTTCCATGAAAATTTTCTCGGTCATTCAGACTGGTAAATGTTATTAATACTGTTTATTATAAACAGAGCATTAATTTAAATATTTGTAACTATAAAAAGAAAGTATAAACATAAAAAATATCTGAAAATAATTGTCAGACTTATATATGTATGTAAGTAAGTAAGTATGAGGGTGAACAAGCGTGTATTTCAGATGCTTTGTCCTTACGTTTCATTCTAGCCATTCTGTTGATTAAAATGTAGCAAGGTATTTGAAGGAATTTCACAAACCACTTTCAAGATGGAACTAATCCTCAAGAGAAAGCGATTCTAAGTCTCTTTTCATTATGACTTTCATGAGATTTCCCACAGTGTTTAACGTCCTATTAATGCTGGCTCGGCATCGTCAGAGGAATTGCCAGAGTAAAGCGAATAACAGAAAAGTGTGGAAGAACATTTAAAGAATATAAAATTAATAAAATTTTTATAATAATAATTAGAAGACGACGTGAAGTATAAAAAAAGTAAAAAAGAAAAAGAACAAATGATGAAAGATAAGATGAAGCATTAAGAATTTGAAGAAATACAGATATGTAGAGAATAAGAGGATAAGGAAAATGAGAGAAAGAGAGAAAGAATAAGAAGTGTAGGGGATGAATGGTATAAATCATCGTTTCTTTAAAGGAGAGAAAAAGAGAGAAATGGTTAGAGAAGAGACACTAAAGGAATAATACAAAATACAGAAGTTCATTTAAGAAGTCAGAAAATAAAATGTAATAAAATAGAAAACAGTGTAAAAAGTGTGAAAAGAGGCTAGAGAAAGAAAGTGAAGTGTATTATAATAACGTAGAGAGCCAAGAGAGAAAAAAATGTCAAATTTATATTGAGTTATAGTTAAAAATCAATAAAAATATTGTGTCTGATATTATTTTGGTTATGCTATAATTGATGTCAAAAGTGAAACCAGACTTTTAGCATAAAAATAAATTGAATGTTATTTTTTATTATTCTTAATTTTATTCTGCATAAGTATGAAGTCTAAACCCTTGATCTAATGACTCTACCAACGTTATTAAATTTTTACAAACAGTAAATCAAATACAAATCATGTCTTTCCCTCTCGTTCTCTATTTCTCTCTGTCTATACACACACACACACACATATATATATATATATATATATATATATATATATATATATATATATATATATATATATATATATATATATATAGATATATATATTTGGGTGTCTATGTTTCATTGAATGCGACAGAGAAAGAAAAACTTAGAAGTAATTCATAAAGGATTTCTGATGTGCTTTCAGTTATATATTGGGGGGTACAATGTCTGTCACATTCGATAAAACATATAGAATGGAATGACCAAATATAGATATGATTTACTGCTTGGCATTCGCGCCGGGAGCTCCAGTACGAACATTTTCAGAGTGATTCTGTATCAATGTGCGGACAGTGCACAGCATTCAGACAAAGTTGGCTGGTCTAATGCTAATTACGAAAGTTCCGCAGCTCAGGAAAATCAAACTGAGCGCTCTGATAAGAAATAACTATCGAACTTTTTGGTGAGGGCCTCAGACTCAACACAGAGGCCTACATAATGTACGTTGTGGAAGTAGTCCTGCCCAGGGAAGACCCTATATCTGGCAACATGATTCTGCGCCATGCCACATACACAGGAGAACCCAGATATTGCTGTCAGGTAAATTCTGCGACCACATCACCTCTTCCATCTGACCACCTATTTCCCAAGACTGAAACCCTGTTGATCTTTATGTGTATGGCGAGAGACCAATAAAACTGCTTGTAACACCAAAGATGAACCGAAGGCAGTGTTTATGGCAGCATTCATCAGCTTTAAAATGAGACAATCCAGAAGAGTTGCAGGAGATTCCCAAGTCGTCTGGTGACCGTGGTTGAGACAATAGCGATTTTATTGAATAAATCTACTCTTTAGTATTTCAAGATATTTGTGTAATTTTCATAAATACACCTTTTCATTTGGGATGTCAGTGTCATTTTCCTTTTCATTTTTGTTATTTAGACAATAGTTCATCCATCGCACCCAGTGTGTGCGTATATATATATATATATATATATATATATATATATATATATATATATATTAATACAACGTTCTATTGCTTGTTCACACACGATACACGCACACATACATTATATTTTCACAAACATCCATCGTATTAATGAGAATTATTTCATGATGCTTTATTCTTTCGTCATTATTCTTTCCACTTGTTAATTATCGTTAAAGACAACGTGAAAAGAAAGTTTGAAGATATGTAATCATTGCGTATTTCGTTTGATATCAGGTCGTCAACCTGTTAATGTAAAGATACTTTTAACCAAATTGCGAAAGCGTTTCATTTTTTATTTTTTTCTTCTTATATATATGATATATTAAGCCAAGTACTAGAAAATCACAGTGAATCTTCTTTTCAGATCTAAGGACTAATATCTTCTATTAATAAATCTTCAGGAAAATGATGTACACGTTTTATTGTTTGTATGTTGCCTTTATAATAAAAAACAAACTATTCCAAAATATGAACATAGAAAATTCATGTAAATTTTATTTTCGTTCCTCCTTACATACGTCTATATCTGGAAGCGTAAAAGCTAGAATTATTTGGAAATGTCAGATTATAAGTAGTTAAGAAGAAACAAAAACCATGTCTAGACAATGGTATGTTAAAAATGTTATGTAATTCAAAGGAGAAAAAAAACATTTGGAAGGAAATAAAGAAAATACTGATGATAAACCAAATAGGAAATGTAATTATTCGACATGTTTTGCTGGACCTGACCCGTTCTAAGCGAATATTGAACGACGTATGCGAAACGGTAAAAAAAAAAACAGCAAACAATACTCGTTGGAACCTGACCACAATATAAACATAAATGTTTTGATGGAATTTTGAAGCATTCAAAATAAACTTTACAATTCTTTTAATTTCATCGACTTCAATTCTCTTTTAATCACCACATATTCTCCTAAGTACAAAACACTATAAATGTTTAATTCAGTAGTGAAAATTAAATTCACTAAAATAATGAACCGTTTAAAATACTGCTTCCGGAATCAACGACTTCGATAAATTTAAATACAAAAAAAACAATTATTATTAATGTTATCTGGAGGGAAATATGTAAAGCCTTTCAAAAATTGTGTTAATTGACATAAAAAAAATAACCGAATGGTTTCTACGTATTGTGTGAGTGTCGCATTTCGAATAATAGGACGAAATGTTTTCTTTAAACGTTGATATTATTCAACAATTCTTATCCAAAGGATGAGTAATATTTTTCACGGTGGTTCAGTGAGCGAATTCTATAGAAATTATTTTCTGCTATAAAAGCCTGAAATCTATTGTAATAAATTAACTTTTTAGAATGTCTTTAAGAGTCAAAACACGGAATGTTCAAAATTTACGGGTGGCCAATTAAAGAAATAAATGATAGAATTATGGATATACTTGTAGATTAAACGGAATGAAAAGTTTAAACTTATTGGAAACATTCTGTTGGACGATTCTTCACATCTTACGTAGAATCTATTAGCAAAAATTAATATAATGGTACAATAAACCTCGATATATTATTTGGTTCAATGCAGAAAATTGAAGGCACGATCGATATCGGTTGTGATTGAGTTCATCTCGGGTTCATTGCATTTACTTATGTGCTAATAGCTGAAGTCGGCAACCAAACTAAGATAAGGGAAAGAAAGCGGAATTCAATCCAGTGTGGAGAGGGCTGGGCTCCGTCAAGTTTTCTTACCATGAAACACCTTTACTGTTATGGCGGTAATAGATGCACTACCCCAGCGACTAAAATTGTATACGTGATTCGTTGTCGTGAGAAATGCAGTGCCCCTGCATATCTAAGGGGATACGGGGTTCTTGGTCGTGAGAAATGCAGTGGCCCAGCATCACTAAGAAGATACGGGATTTGTGGTCGTGAGAAATGCGGTGCCCCTGTATCACTAAAGGGATACGGGATTTGAGGTCGTGAGAAATGTGGTGCCCCTTCATCTCAAAGGGGATACGGGATTCGTGGTCGTGAGAAATGTGTTGTACCTTCATCTTTAAAGGGACACGGGATTCGTGGTCGTGAGAAATGCGTTGCACCTGCATCTCTAAGGGGATACGGTATTCGTGGTTGTGAGAGATGAGGTGCCCCTTCATCTCTAAGGGGATAAGGAATTCGTGGTCGTGAGAATATCGGTGCCCCTTCAACTCTAAAGAACACGGGATTCGTGACCGTGGGAAATGCGTTGCACCTTCGTCTCTAAAGGGACACGGGATTCGTGGTCGTGAGAAATGCGTTGCATCTGCATCTCTAAGGGGGATAGTGTATTCGTGGTTGTGAGAAGAAGAAAAAACAAGATGATTACAATGATCTACTCATAGCGATTCCAGGAATATCATTATTTAAGTCTTTGTACCAAAGGAACGTTGGACTAATTGTGAGTTCTCAAACAATGTATTTCATAGCAGCTTCATATAATATTGTGTAAGTTAAACTTTCTTTACGTTAACATAAACACATGTGAAAGAACACAGGATATATTCGAGATTACGCCACACGTCATTATGTGGTGGAGCTGCTGACGAGATCTAACAAAGCGAAAAAGAAACAAGCAAATCCAGTAAATGAACAGAAATTAAGCTGAACAGAGTGAAAGAAAAATTATTGTTTCAATAGTTCATAAAATATTTGACAAAATTTCAAACAAGATTCCTGAGATAAATAAATAAATATATTACCAAACAAATATATTTAAACGACTTAGTCCGTCATATATATATATATATATATATATATATATATATATGTATCATTTGGTTTTGCAAAAATGCGGGGATATATGTAGTAATTGTTCCGTTCAATGGGAAGGCGCCTGCAGCCAACGCACATTGTTACTCAACCGGCGATGTTATTCAGCCAAGGGCTTCGTACTCTCTTATTGAATTCAGATGCGTGATTTTGAAAAGATGCGCTGAAAAGGCCTGCGACATTTACAAATGTAGAGAAATTCAGACAGATAGCATGCATCATATATTGAATAAAGTTCGGTAAATAAGTCTCCAAGATCATGGAAATTCTGCATCAGGCTTTTGGTGAAAATTCTTAATGTCAAACACTAATGTTATATTTATATAGCATCTGCTCCTTTTACTCCTCATACCATCTGCATTTTAGTAAAGATCTCATAGACTATGTTTTTGGAATAATGGCAGGAAATATATACAAAGACAACACAAGATTATTCCTTGTCTTCAGCTGATGTAAAAAACTTACATTGATTAAAATTCCTAAGGCTATGCTAAACTGGCACACTTGTTAAGAAAAAGTGATTTTGTTAAATTTAGAAGAATTAACTTCTTGCTATAGAATGTTTGTTAATAATATTTGTTGACATTGGAAATCTCTCTGTAATTACATATTTAAAGTTTATTTTCTGTGAGTTAGAAACAACTAAAATGTACATTAAAGGATAGAAATACTTAAACATAACATAGAAAGATTTACGACATATTTGAAATGTAGGTATAAGCAAAAATTATCCATTTTTTGAATCTTGTGGACTGGCCCTAGTGAATTACAAAGAACTGTACCAAATAACTAAAACCACGTCACATAAGGACTTTCAAAAGGAGCAACAGCCGAAATGGACGTACCATGTAACTCGGAGAGGACATAATAGCATAATGGCGATGATGGCATTCCACACTACTTCAAAAAAAGTTTAGGAAAGAAACCTATTTATGCACTATGGGTAAGAGTCTTAATAAAATTTTATTTTACGTTTTATGTGGCAAAAATAGTCCCAACTTGTATACAAACTAGTAAACCTTAGTTTTCGATTACCTGAATTGAGAAAACCCGAACGAATTCTATAAAACAAAACATCAAGAAACGGTTAGGGAAATGGTAAT
>CAHIKZ030002112.1:1210000-1237500 GCA_903632075.3 Acanthosepion pharaonis
CGCGTAAATACATGTAGTTCGGGAACCAACTAAAGTAGCTCGTCGGAACAGCTGCCGTAAAAATACTTGTAGAAGAGACAGAGGGAGCCTACGGCACGTCTATGGGATAGCGATTTTAGACTAGATGCTAGATCAGGACTTATCATCATATTCGTCTCTGGATTTTGTCGATTTCCTCGAGATGTCCAGCGGGAGCACCAGTCCATATATGACTGTGATATTTAATGCAAGGACGGATGGGTGATTTATAGATTTGAAGAATGGACTCAGACGAGAAAAACATTCTGACACGAGAAAGAGAGCTAATATTCCTTGCGGTAGATGAAGCTTTTGATTCAATGCATTTATTCCACGTCATGTCTGTGGACAGCGAGGGACCAAGTAGGCGTAACGAGGCGCTCTCAAGGAGTTGGAATCAGCCATTATGATGGGAGGCAGGAAGGGTTCTTCGTAGTGGTTAAAGGAAAGCACTTTCGTTTTGGAGGCATTAAAGTTTATTAGTCATTTTCTGTCACTGTCAACCATGGATTGGAGGTCCTTTTCGAGATCAACAGCCAGGTTAATTTTGTCAAGATCACGAACAGTGTAGGGCCCATTGTGGTACACCAGCTTTCGTGATAAAGGAGCCGAATGAGAACACGTTTAGGACCACCTTCATTTCACGGTTTGACAGGAATGCGTGTATTAAAACAAATAATTCTCCTGTAAAACCGTATCCTTGAAGCTTACGTAAAAGGGCAGCATGCCAAATCCTATCAGACACTTTAGAGCTTCTCCATTATCGCTGTGTGATTGGTAAACAAATTAAGTATTGCCTTGAGAACGTCAGTAGTATATCGGGTAAAGCAGAAACCATATTGGTTGGCGTAGAGCAGATTATGTGAAGGTGCTTAACCATTTCGGCGCTGAATAAAGCCTCGGAGACTTTACCGAAGTGTAGTATGAGATTGATAGAACGGTAGTTAGACGGGTCAGAAGGGTCACCGGAGTTCTTAAATACAGGCACGACAGTTGAGGACTTCCAACAGGCTGGAAAGCAAGAGTAATGAGGAAGTATTTGTAAAGTTTAGAGAGGACAGGAGCCAAATCAGCAGCACATTTTTTTCAGGACAATGACCAATAACTCATCCCCACGACTAGCCTAATGCGAGTCTAATTTAGATATGATGTTCAATACCATCGTAGGGTTTATGTGAATCTCAATCAGAAGAGCCTCAGTTCTAGGAGGAAAGTCCGGTGTGGGTACACCAGATGAGTCTAGTGTGGAATCGGATGAGAACTTACAAGCAAAGCTTTCAGTCTTATCAGCTGAGGAGGTCAGGACCACAAATCGGTTGAATAAAGGGGGTATTGATGGTTTACTGTTTTTCAGCACGTTTTTGCACAGCATCCAATAATCTTTTGAACCAAACTTGCGAGACGCAATACTTTGATCCATTCATTCGGCAAAAAGTAACTTCTTTTAGAACATGGTTGCACTTGTTACGAGCAGTGACAAAGTGACATCTGTTGTAGTCAGACATGTCTCTACGGTATAGACTGAAATAGTGATTCCTGTGGGTAATAGCTGCTGCACAAGTCACTGAGAATCAAGTCGATGAACGCGATTTCACTTTATATTTTCTTGTAGTGATGAAAGCCTCCATTCCAGCTTTTACCCAGGATGAGATCTCAGACGCACATTTTTGGACGGGGATGTTGAAGATAGAATTCCAGAGGACATCACGAAGGAAATCACGGAACTTGTCCCAATCTGCTCGTTGATAATAGAACGATGTTCTGTTGTTATGAGGTTCTTTACTGGGCGAGTAGTTGAATGAGATTAAAACAGACACGACGGCATGGTCAGAGTTGCCAAGCGGGCAGAGCCGCCTGGCACGGCTAGACTCGTGGATAGAGGTAAAACAGAGATAAGGAGGGAAGCATTACTATCATGGTTGCTGAGGAAACGCGTAGGAAAGTCAATCACTTGTTTGAGAGTTTGAGAAGTTGGAGAGTTAAATGTTTTTTTTATGTCAGGAAGTTCCGTTACAGTGGGTTTAAGTCATTTAGTATGGTGAGAATTGAAATTACCAAACACCAAACACCAATATATTTGCAGATGGATGTAGAGTTATATCCTTGCCTATATTATCGGAAATGCAATCGTGTACACAACAGTCGTTGGAGGATGGAGAGCGATAGAGAAAGAAGAGATAGCTTATATATTTGAGGAAAGACATGTATGAAGGGTTTAGAGATTCGAGAGAGAGAGAGAGAGAGAGAGAGATTTCCCTAGCCAGTGGGAGATGATCTTGCGCATAATCTCCTGGGCCTTCCATGTGGGTAATACCTTCCTTTCTTAGGATAGAAGGAATCGAGATATCAGAGGAGAGCATTGACGGATTAAATTTGCCAGCAAAAGACAGAAACTCCTGGAGAAAGTAATACAGAAATTCAACAAAAAAATAGACGCTATACATCTACAAATCACATCGCACCAAACCAGGGAACACAACTGCAACAGAGAAACACTGATAGAATATTTCAAAACAAAGTTGAGATACCTGGAATATATCAAAAAGTTACAAATCCAAGATGAAGCGTACAAAAGGAAAAGACTGAATCTCCGAATGTGGGTCAACCTACTCAATCAAAGAAAACTAGCATATGTCAATGCCATTAAAAATAAAGAAACAACAAAACATACAAAACCTTCATAGAAATGGAGGAAATATTTATTTCAAGGAAATTCCGCGGAAAAAGTTAAGCCACAAGACACGGAAAAAACAAAATCAAATAAAAAACACACAGAATCTAACATAAATCAAGGCCCCAATTGAAATACAGGAAGACAAGTCAATAAACTTTACGAAAAAATACACAGAGATTGAAAATAAATTCTTAACAGTAATCAAGGAAATTCATCAATTCCTGTCAGAATTATTGGAGTCAAAAAGCAACGAACAGGAGGAAAATCACGGAATATCTTGGTAAGAAAGATAACCTGTTTGAAAACACAACCAAGAAAAGGAATATTGGATAATGAGACAGAACAAAAAAAAATGATCCAAACTCACAATAAAACACAATCAACTACATTCATTATCAGCAAATACAGAGAAAAAAACAGGCAACAGAGTTAAGAACCCGAATACCTATTACCACACACAAACAGACACACAAGGTAACCATTCTACCATACGCAAACACATCCACAAAATAAGAACCCTAATACATACGACCGCACACAATCACACTCAGCCAACAAATACATTTAAGAAAATATACTTAACAGCGCAGAAACAAATCTGCACAACAGACCAGCACAGCATATCAGATCGAGACAAAGATCAGAATAGAGGCTCATTCACAAAACCAACACTTACAAAGATCACCTAACACAACAAACCAAACCCAACAACCACTACCCATATCAATGAATACAATCAAATTTCCCCGAAAATTTCTACACAAAATTCACTTATATTTCACACAGAAACAAAAAAAATCTAGAAAAAAATGGAACAACCCATATAACAAAAACAATCACACTTCTATAAAGCAATCGAGAAACAATAACCCCAATTTCACCAAACTCTGACTGGCTATAAAATTCGAAAGGTACAGAGAGAAGTTATCTTTTAGAAAACCCGAAACATGTGGAAAGAAAGGATAATTATTTTTTTTAGAAGTCCCACTGAGTAAAATAAGACCAGTTTAGATGACACAAAACCCAAAATAATAATCCTCTCTACATATACACTTATAAAGAACGAAATCAACCTATTGGCGTTTGGCCTAAAATTCTGCCCTGCTCCGAAAAGCAATATAACAGACTTAAAAAAGACATTACAGAATTGGAACGCAAATTCAGACTAAAAGAAATATTTAATAATATCGATAATATTACAGATGAGTAATTAGTAAAAAAAAACAATTCCAATTTATTCCCAAACAAAAATGATAATACTAATGAGCTAAATATATTTTTTGAAAACTCTGGAACCTCAACCAACAAGAAAAATACAAACCATTCAACAAAATTACATACAAACGAATATTAGCCTTACAGAGCATCCGAGGAAATAATAACACAATTATTAAAGAAGCAGATGAAGGCAGCGCTATAGTGATCATGTACTATAAAACAAAAATTCTACAAATACAAGAGGTTAGGAACAACTACAGATTAATCGACACCAACACAGACAAAACAATTATATCAAAAATTACAAAACTCAGCGCAACAACAGAATATAATATTAACAAAAAAAGAAAAAAAAATCCTAATAAATTTAATGCTACATTACGTTTCATTGGATTTCGGAATTCGCCGAAAGAATGTTTTTTGCGAGTTCAAAACCTTTGTTTATTTGTGTTCTATGCTAGCCTCGATTTTTAGAGTTTTATGCGGCGGGTTTTTCGTGGGGTGCTTACCAGTCACTATAGTACAAACACTGCGTGCTAGAGAAAAGGGGATGGATTTTAGGTAGCTTTTGGTGTAGTGGCATTTGAAATGAAGATATTGTTGTTGTCTGTAGTTTTGTGGTAGATATCTGTGATTATGTGGTTGATTTTTATTTCCAATGAGTATATCGAAAATGTTAATTCGTTGAAACTATATACTTGCATGAATTTGATTTTTGGGTGTATTTCAAAAAAATAAAGCAATCATCATCTAAGTATCGTTTCCATGATTTAAAGTATTGTGCTGTTATATTTTACCAAAATATTTGTTCTATCCTATCACAGAGGTTTTCTTCTAGGTAAGCTAAAGTTAATTCCATTTTTGTTCCCATTGCAGTAACTAAGCGTTGGATATAGTTTATGTTGTGAAATTCAAAGGTGTTATTGTTTGGAATTAGGTCTATACTATCGAAAATGAACTCCTATATATATATATATATATATATATATATATATATATATATATATATATATATATATATATCAATAAATATGAACACCCGTATACAAATAGATATAAGGGGACATAAATGCCGAAGCACAAGAACATATAAAAACGAAAATGAAAACAATCACCTAGAAAAAAAGAAAATATATATATATATATATATATATATATATATATATATATATATATATATATATATATATATATATATATATTAGATTATATAAATATATACATATCTATATATATAATATATATCCCAAATCTCTCTATATATATATATATATATATATATATATATATATATATATATATATATATATATATATATATATATATATATATATATATATATATATATATATATATATATATATACATACACATATACCTAAACCTACATTATGTTAATATGTATACCGAACCCTATATATGTGTGTGCGTGTGTTTATTGGTGTTTGTTTGTGTGTATGCATGTATAAAACATATATATATATATATATATATATATAAATTTATATAAATATATATATATATATAGAGAGAGATAGATAGATAGATAGATAGATAGATAGATAGATAGATAGATAGATACACTTGTGCAAATTAATTGAAAAAAAGTAATAATACCGTTATATTTTTTTTCCAATGAAATATAAGCCAGTGCACACATTGATACTTCATGTGTCCATTCTACCTTTCAGATTGACCACAGATTCTTGACTAGGCGTAAAGTGCTCGGAATCTATACCGATTTACTTTCATTTGGTCACTGGCATGGCTTGCCATTGTGTTTCTGTAACGTTACAATTATCCTATGCTTCATTGGAGTTACATTCATTGTAGACAATGGCCGTATAACAACATATCAAACAATAGTGTCATGGTGTGATAAAAATCTAATGCAGTCACCGATGACGCAATATTTTTTAAGACTAAACGAACTTCCTCCTAGTTGCTTAGCTGATAGCTATAATAATCCTGTATTTAAATGTAATGTCAATCGACATCTTCTAATGCCTTGACCTTGATACCTGTCCTTCTCTTTATCCTTTTCCCAAACACTCCTCTTTACACTTATTCTCACACTCTGTTGCGTTTTAGTGTCACGCCCGCCTTGCTTGGGCTGATTTTCTTGAAAAAAAGAAAAGAAACAAAAGCGTGTGTTTCAATTAATTTGCACGTATACACACACACACACACACACACACACACACACACACACACACACACACACACACACACACACACTCTCTCTCTCTCTCTCTCTCTCTATATATATATATATATATATATATATATATATATATATATATATATATATATATATATATATATATATATATTAATAGGGAAAAGTGCTCATTTTTCAAGCCAGGCACATGTGTAAAAAGCTTTTAGTTTAGTTTTTCACGGTTCAACGCAATCATAGAATTTGTCAAATTAAAATATGAAATATATTGTACGGAATTAAATTTAAGAGAATCAAGTAGAAAATAAGGACATGTAGGAAATTGATTGAAAATATAAGGAATTTATGGAAGACAATGTTTGTTTACGAAAAAATCTATGAAGAGGAAATATATCATGTAAAGCTAAAATAGATCAAAATTGTTTTAATGGTTAATTAAAAAGTGTAAATTTTAAAAGTGAGTGCACAACGTAACTGTAGAAAATTTTGGTCTGTTGAGAAGTTGAAACAACGTGAGTGACATTGTCTGACACACAGACAGACATTTTATTCGACCAACTGAATTGAAAGACGTTGCGTTAGTTTTGTCTGGAAAAATCTAAAAACCAGTCGTATCTGTCAATCATTGCTTGTTGGTAAACACCACTTACAAACACACAAACACTAGCTCATCTATCCAAAACGAACCGTCGCGAATGAGTAGATATGATAACGAATATGGGTAGATGATGTGTTTTGGAACGAGAAATGGTGACAACTTTTCAAACGTCGCAAAGATACTTAGCTGGTGTTTAGACATTCTTTGATTAAACACATCTGTCATTCTAGTGAAAAAAATCAGCCTCAATAAAACTTATACTTTTCACTGAAATATTCCAAATATATATCCTTGAACATGCACATACACATTACAAAAAGTCTTTAATTGTATCAGCTTATTTTTCAATATGGTGCTAGCGAATATGAAGCACTTGGTGAAGATCGATCAAAATACATTAATAAAAACATATTCACGACCAACTTCACCGGTATCAATCTTTTATATATAAGAACAGTCGGCAGAGTTGTTCGCGGCATTAGATGCTTGAGTACAAGCAGCTGAGGAAGGCTGGCGTGCATGACGACCGGAATATTGACATAATAATATTCCGCGTGTAAGTTAAAAAATGATATCTCGAGATCCTTGGCAAAATCCAAAGAATGGTCTGCAGTGTAAATGATCCTGACCACACATCTCGATTTCATTTTCTCACCAAATTGGGGTGACTACGATTAAATAATGTTAAGGGTGCTAATATATACACAACTAGATTCAATCGTTTTGATATTGAATTAGCTACATGCAACAGTCACTTTTATTCTAAAAATTGATTTACTCGCACTTCCCACCTGTGGATTTTTTTTCCGATGGCTTGCTTCCCTGATAATTACGAACTTCAAATATTTAAATTTAACGTAAAATTCGATCTTCTCTCTTCTGGAAACCTGTTCCTTTTTCCTCCCCATTCTTTGTCTTCTCATTCTCTTTCATCCTATGTAAGCCCCTGTGTTCCAATAGAATCAGCACCTCCCCAGCTGTGAAGTTCTTAAAAAAAAAAACCCTCCCCAGAAATTGAAAGAGAAACTTATGACTTTTTTATAAATGCCTCATCAGAACGAGCAGTTTTCGTATCACTTCACATAAATGTATATACACATTTACACTCATACAGGCGCGTGCTCACACTCACAAATACACAGACACACACACACAGACACACACATACATACATACATACATACATACACACACACACACACACACACACACACACACATATATATATATATATATATATATATATATATATATATATATATATATATATATATATATATATATATATATATATCACACATCTAGTGGTGGTGTTAATAAAATAATGTTCGTTATAATACAACAGAGTTATTAACGACGTAGTAATAAATATGCATACTTTCCCTCGCCTGCGATGGATAATATTCATATTCATATATATATATATATATATATATATATATATATATATATATATATATTTTTCTTCTGTTTATACGTTATTTTTATAGATACAATATTTAATTTAATTGTTTCTACATAATAAACAGTATGAACAAAATTTGCCGGCCTAAATCCCCTAGAACTTTCAGAGAAAGCAAGTGCTCTCCGACAAGAATCACAGCTGTATAGCATTGGGAACCATCATAGAGACTGGCGTGATGTACCAATAAGATAGAGGGGAAGCGTCTGTTCAGCAATATCGTATTACTGTTTTTCAATCACACTTGCTAAGCAGAGGCGTGTACGGGAATATGCGTCTCTCTCTCTCTCTCTCTCTATATATATATATATATATATATATATATATATATATATATATATATATATATGTATATAAAGAGAGAAAGAGATAAATATCAGTGTTTGTTTCCAAGTGCATGCAACATACATACATTTTATATATATATATATATATGTGTGTGTGTGTGTGTGTGTGTATATATATATATATATATATATATATATATATATATATATATATATATATATATATATATAATATATCAATATGCATATACAGCCAAACAAACACATATATATATATATATATATATATATATATATATATATACAAACACACAATATATACCCTCATATTTATATATATATATATATATATATATATATATATATGTATATATATGTTTGACTACATACACACAAACCCTCATATATATATATATATATATGTATACATATATATAATATGTGTGTGTGCATATATACATACATACTTACATATATATATATATATATATATATATATATATATATATATATATATATATGTATATATATTCGTTTTACACCATTGTTAATGTAACTTGGCTAGTCGATAATGCTGGCTTACGACAGTCTAAGCACAACTTAATCAAGTTATATCTACTAAGTCCCATTTTTATCTATCTGTACGTAAGCACCTTGTAATGAATGTACGTTATTCAACCTCGGCTATCATTTCAGACACGCAGCTCTTTGGAATAGATAATAAATTCGCCAAGAACGTAAACAAGCTTTTCAGAGTGAATCTAAAGATTCATGACGAAAACCATTCACAAATATATGGATAAATGTATGTCTTCAATCCCATTATCTAACTTTCTAAAACTTAACGAACTCACATCTTATATCCACCAGACTCACTCCACTCCATCTCATACATATACATATATACATATATATCTGTGTGTGCATGTGTGTAGGTGGTTTATCTCTGTGTGCGTGTGTGTGTGTGTGTGTGTGTGTTTCCGTGTGCGTGTTCGTTCAATGGCCGGAGTCAGTTTATATCGCTAAGTTGTTTATCTAGTATTTCTGTCCAAAGGAAATTATGTCAGTTCTTCGAGTGTGTAAGAACTGTTTAAAAGATTTGTCTGTGTTATTTTCACGTCTAAATTTTTAATAATGGACACAATTCCTGATTGTTTTCGAAAAAAATCTTAATTTAGAAAACAGATTGTGCATGTTAGAATCACGTATTGCACAAATCTTTTAATATCAGTGACCGTTAAGAATTTGCGTGGAAATCGTAAGAAATGAAAGAATCAGAATGTTTACCAAAAATATCGATTACATTTTTTTAGTTTCACCGAATTTTTTCAATATATTCGTTTCAATTTTTGAACTGGTTGTTTTTTTTATTTTTCTACTTGAAACAATGTTAATAAAAAAAATGTATAGCAAGCCAAACAGTCCTTTAATGTTTGAAAATTTTCTCGGTTGCTGCTAATTTCTCAAGACAAAGACGGACACATCTTAAGAAGTAACTCAACTCAACGATAACATTAAATTCAATGAGTTAATGTACAGAGTAGTGTATGCACAATACAAAAAAATAAAGAACTCTTGCAACGAAATGTTATATTTTCGGTGTTAACTGTTAGAAAAGTGTCCAAGGATTACCTGGGATTTGCGGCTTCAGGGCTTCTGTATTCCATTAACGTCGGAAAGACCGGCTCCCATAAACGTGGGGTCACCAAGTCTTTTCGTTGTAAAAGAGGAAAATATCAGAATCGAGTTTACGTCGTGGCCACAAATAGGGATCCCGGCTGAACAGCAGTCAGCCAAGCAGAGTGACGGAAAAATAAGGTTTTTAAGTTGAATGTTAATCTATGAATTGCAAAATGGTAATCTCCCTTTACTATAACTTTCAAATTCCTATAAAGGTGTTTTTCAAGCCTTCTTTATTGTGAATGCAAACAGCACGAATCAAGGAAGTATCTAAGAAATTCTCAGACAGTTATGTTCCATGTGTGATACACACTTAGGCGACCATGTACCCTTTCGTCAGTCATGTACCTTTCGATACATGACTGACGAGAGAGATTTTTTCACGCAGTAGGTTGCCATATCTTTCTGCGGTAGACCACTTTCCAGCTGAGCCTAGAGAACTCTGTCCTGCTATTTACCCATATCGGAAGTGAGAAGAAGAAAATTCATATCATTCCCAAGGGTATTAGCACATAAGTGAATGTAATAGATTTGGCTGGAATTCGAACTCAGCTTTCCAATTCCTCAATCAGAGCCGCTATCCATTGCACCAACGTGACTCCAAAATGAATACTTGACCATGGAACATTCCTTAGTCGTTATCTTTACAAATATATATATATATATATATATATAAGAGAGAGAGAGAGAGAGAGAGCGAAAGTGAGAGAGGAAAACTTTTAAATTTTAGGATACTTAATATGTAGGTTTTCATCTAGACAGAGGGGAAATGGGTCATAGAAAAAAAAAAAAACGGGAATTTGTAAGTCCGTAAATGACTTTGGATCACATCAAATATTTACAGATGCTTGTTATGGGAATTGTTATCTCCATTAATTTCAAATCAGTTAACTTCAATAATTAAATTGACAGTTGACATGATGTTGTAAAGGGTATGTACCTTTGGTCTATATATATATATAAATTAACCTGGTCGCTAAAGTTTCAAATCTTGTATTATTTAATGGTCTATTTGCCAGTGGAGCGCTAGCGTCTTTCGAGTGGGATACTTAAAGTATGTACTAAAAAGAGTCTTTGGACTTTACTTACAACCGCACTTCTCACTATAGGTACCATATTATCAAGAGGGTCGCTGATTTTCATACATTTCACTTAAATAGACAATTTTTTTAATAACATTTGTGTGTCTTTCATGTGTCATAACTTTTATTTTATCTGCCCTAAAACTAACCATGTGGTTAAAAAAAGGAAACTAATGCGTTGGTTTCAATTAATTTGCACAAGGGTGTGCATGTATATATATATTTATTAAAGACATTTTTATGTTTAACGTTGTTATTTATAGATACAAGTATTTAAGCAAATGTTCTGTTTTATGATAAACAGTATTAAATAACATTTACCGGCCTGAATGTCCGAGAAATTTTCATAGAAAATATTCGTTCTTTGACAGGATTCGAACCTTCATCCTATACGGAACCGTCATTTACGCTGACTTGCCTTACTTCTGGGCCACAAAGAACCTTTCGGTAGACAAAGTCGAATTTACTGCTTATAAACTTCAATCTTCCATGAATCTCGTACATTCATAACTGCTCTGGCGTATCAAATGTAAACAAATGACGTCATATATTAAGAAATGGACAAGGTCCGACAATTTATTTATTAAAGACATTTTTATGTTTAACGTTGTTATTTATAGATACAAGTATTTAAGCAAATGCTCTGTTTTATATTTCTTAATATATGACGTCATTTGTTTGCATTTGATACGCCAGAGCAGTTATGAATGTACGAGATTCATGGAAGATTTAAGTTTATAAGCAGTAAATTCGACCGAAAGGTTCTTTGTGGCCCAGAGGTAAGGCACGTCAGCGTAAATGACGGTTCCGTATAGGATGCAGGTTCGAATCCTGTCAAAGAACGAATATTTTCTATGAAAATTTCTCGGACATTCAGGCCGGTAAATGTTATTTAATACTGTTTATCATAAAACAGAGCATTTGCTTAAATACTTGTATCTATAAATAACAACGTTAAACATAAAAATGTCTTTAATAAATAAATTGTCGGACCTTGTCCATTTCTTAATATATATATGTATGTGTCTGTCTGCGTCTATGTGTGTGTATGTGTACATGTAAAAAGACAGTATGAGTAAACCCAAATGGAAAATATTTCATTATCATCGCATTTCGACCAGTGAAAGTTCTTATCAATTAAAGGTAAGTATTTTGCAACATATTTATAAACAGATGTAATAGCGTTTAGAATTCCAGATGTACAAAAGCGCACATTGTAGTCAACAGTCTGTTTCACGCTTAAACACAATTATCAGGCCATGTAAGATGTGCTTTGGCTTGACTATTTATATATGCTGGATAGCTGTACATTATGGATAGGTTTATTGTATTATTCTAACGTTTATCTGTGTCAGCTGTAACTGAATAATTCTAGGGAGTATTCACTGGAAACAATTGTGGATCCGCATTCACTTGTGTGGTTGTTTAATACTGCTGTTGATTTACTATTGTTGCTCTTTATTTATTATTCATTTATTATTTGTTGCTGTTTTTATTATTACGTTTACTTGTATTTATGTCTGCCTTCGTAGATTTTGATTTGTTTATTAATTATTTAATCGTTTCTTGATTTGTGTTATTTTATTTTTTCTTTATTTAATTTATTATCTAATTTTGTTCGTTTTGAATTTTTGATTTTTAAGAAAAGCGGAAAAAAAATGTTTTCGTGCCTGCATTTTGAGATGTGTTCTACTTTAATAATTTATGTTGGTTGGTGAATTTAAATATGGCTATTTTCCCCCTCCAGACAGATTTTACATTTATTAGATTTTTTTGTTATAGTCTCATAAGGTATTCCTTACTTTCTATAATGTTTTTGGTGTGATGTGGTTTTTGTTTTTCATTTCACATACGTGTTTAAAAAGATTTGTGCTTTTTACTATTTTTAAATGATGTTTTGTCTGCATAGTTTTTTTTTTTTCCGGAGTCTTTCAGTTAGTCCGATGTATATTTTTCTTTGATATGTATTTATTATATATTTGTTGAATATTTTTTGGCGAGTGATTGATGGGTGGAAGTGATTCATTATGTGTGCAATGAATATTTTTTCTACGTTGGTTTTTATGTTTTTGTTGTATAGTTGGCTGAATGATAAGATGCTTCCCTTTCACTAGGCTTTTTATGTTGTGTTTTATGTTGTTTGTGTGATTTCCACCGATTTAACCCTAACTTCTGTTGTTATTAATCAATTCTTCCCCGTATTATGTAATTTAGTTATCGTTAGGCTGGGTTAATAGATGTTAGGTTTGTTCTTAAATTTTCTTTGTAATCTTTTTGTGTTGTAAATACCTGTGATTATTATTCGATCGTCTATATCTAAATGTTTGTCGATTATTTTAGCTTCCATATAAATATCGTATTCTGCTGTTTTCGGTGCTATTCTGTATGATTTGATTAAATTGTCCTTAAGTGATGTGGTGTGAATTTGGGGTCCTAGCTAGCATAAATTACTAGTTTTGACCACGGCAATAAATACATTATGTCAATTGTTTATTTTAGTTATATATACTTTATTTATTTTTTCTTTGTGAAAGGCATCTAATATTTTATGGAAGACTATGTTTCTTACTAAATTATACACGACTTACTCGAAATCGTTTAATTCCTTGTGTCGCTGGTGAAACTTTTGTTAATCTAAATATAGCATACTTTAAAACTAAACATATATCTTATAAATATATTCATGTATATATAAATGTATTTCTAATATCTTCTTATAAAATTATATACATACACACACACACACACACACACACACACACATATATATATATATATATATATATATATATATATATATATATATATATATATATATATATATATATATATATATATATATATATATAAATATGACATAAAGGGAAATATCACTTTAGACTGACAGCTTATTAAAGGACGAAACGAGTGACTGGAAAAGTTATTTTACACTTTTCAATAATCTTTCTATATATATATATATATATATATATATATATATATATATATATATATATATTCTCAAAATCTCTGCATCCTAGAAATGAAAAAAAGAATGAGCTAAATTTCTTTATCTTGACTGCTTCTTTTGCAGTTATATTACATTGCAACTAGTAAGGCATAAAAGAAATGAATTGGCCTAATGATATCTTCAGTGATGATTCTATGCGAGGTTTGGAATGCGTCGTCATGTTTTTCGATGTCAACGCAAATTACATAGTATACATATCACTATGCTTCATACATTAGACACAGGTGGAAAGCACCAAGGTTCAATTGTTCATACAGTAATGGTTTTCATTTCTACTCTGTGTAAACATAAACCGAAAAAATGTTATTCTAGAGAAAAGATTAATGACAAGTTGCCTTCATCCGCATACCATAGAAGGGAATCAAATGTTCCCGTTTACAAATAACTTCCGTATTTATTGCTTGAGGTCTCTGTGAAAAATGAAGCATTTCACTGTATTTATAGAAATCTTTTACACATTTTCGCATCTAAGTGTAACGATACTCATATGAAAAGGTGTTTCTCATATTTCAGTTCATTTTATTTCATGTCTTCGTTACTTATGAACGAATTATTATATGCGATTAATCGCTATGTGTTCAAATTATGACATTTAATATGGTGTCGATGATTGTGTTCACTAACTACATTTGTTGATCAGCATTTAGATTAAGCTACAAGAAATATAGAAAATGAACTGACAAGCTCTACCGCCATTTTTGCTGGCAGCGATGTAATGATACAAGGCTTCGTGGAGAATAGACAAGACAAACACTGGTCTAGTAAGAGGACTATTCCCATATTGGCACAGTATGAATTGGGTTGAACGGACAAAAATTATTGGAAAATCAATGGGTCTTGGAGAAACAATTCTGAAGAATTACCAAGTCAAAATATGAATGAAGAAAACAAGAGAAGAGAAAGGGAAATACAAAAGAAACAGATACGAAAGAAACGTATTAGATGTGCACAATAAACAAGTTAGATCTGAAATGCTAGACCAAAATGTCCGCGATTAAAGCCCTTTAAAAAGCCGAGAGCTTTCAGTTTACAAACATTCTCGTGGTCAATGAGTCACGCTTGAAACGGTTCAAAATACATAGTGGGAATAAAGATGGGTCACTTGATGTAAGGACTTCACAATGGGTAAAATCATGAAAAAGATGAATGAAAGAGAAATATCAGACATGGTTTCAGAAATAAGCAAATCACAAAAGGAGACATTTTACATTTTATCTATAGTAGAATGCATAAAATTGCGTTCAAAATACTTGAGATTTTGGCATTAAATAACCCATACAGGCTGATAAGCCGCAAACAAAAATAAAACAAGAAGACAACCAAATGAGGGTCCACAAAGTTTCATAAAGTCCTTTAATTTTCTTTGAAAATGTTTCTTTGTAATAGCTATTCACATTAACTATATAAAAATTTTCACATGCTTTTAATATTCTTCCAATATTTGCGTTATTACTTTTCATTAAATCTTTCAGCATTCGCGTGCACATAAGAATTTAAATATTATATGTCAATTCAGAATCCCCCTCTTTGTTTCTCAGCACATTTCCCGATCACCCAAATCCATTTCCAAATTCTGAATATGCATATTTCCCTTTTTCGAAAATTCTTTGTGACATCTTGTTATTCTTCTTGAGATGGATGTATTTTCACACCTGTACGACCCGAAATTAAATTTCACTCCATATTGTCCATTTAATTGACGATTCTTAATTTTATCTTCATTACACAACTTAATATACAGTATTGTCAAAATTAAAATGAAAAAAAAACATTGTATTAATCTTAATCCATTAACCCTTTATACATTTGCGCAATTCCTATAAATATAATCCGATAAAATACGGTATTAATTAAATAGTCCTTAATTAATACTTCATTAATTTATGAAGGAATTAATGGGTTCAAATAAAAACTCTATCTTGAATATTCATCAAATGATTTCGGATTTAACCGTTCATTTTGATTTCTGCTTACTTATCAATCACAAAGTCCTCTGAGAGTGTCAAAAATGTCTGTTCCTGCCGCTGTATACATATACACACACAGATACACGCACAAATACATACATGCATATATACATACATACATATATACATATATATATATATATATATATATATATATATATATATAGATAGATAGATAGATAGATAGATAGATAGATAGATAAACCTAGTGAGCCAGACAAACCTACCCAGGTTTCACATAAGCGGATCGTCAGGGAAATCTGACTCTTCGGTTGTATTCAGCTCTTTTTCGTTAGTTGTTTACTTGTGTCGGGTTTTTTTCTTTGGGCTTCAAACCTGTATCTGCGATTTCTTTCGACAGACTTTCATGTTTCTAGCCCTTTCATTTTTTAAAACTTTTTTTTTTCCTTCGGGATTGATTTGATTATTGGCAAATCAAAAAAAAGGTTTTTGAAGGTTTTTATATAATATATATATATATATATATATATATATATATATATATATATATAAGCCTTTTGTGCATTACAGGTCATTACATTTTATTTAGTATCCAATTTTTTCAGTGTCTCCATGAAAGATTTCAATTATATATGCCTTCCACTGTATATTTTCATTTTCGATTCTGACTATTTTTTTTACCTTTGGTCAAACTTGCTGCAGAATGCGTTTTCTAGTTTTTTTTGTTTCGTTTTTTCTTTTGTTTTCTTTTATCATTTGGCATAGATCTTGTATATTAGTGTTCTGCAGTTTTTCTATGTCTGTGTTTTGAGTCATTTCCTTACTTGTGATGCTTTCTTATGTTTTATGTTTAACCTCTTCCATTGTCTACCATTTAGCATTACATTCTGTCTTTTTCATTAGAGAGAGAATTTCCACCTGTTTTTCACTTCTTTTTACTTCCATTCGTAGAAATTATTTTCCCGCTCTCTCTAGTGCTATCATTAAATTGTTCCATTTTCTTTTACTGACCTCTTTGGTGATTTCTGGTTTTGTCTTTCTATCTTGCTACTGCATGTTGTATGGAAAAGGTATTGTAGTTTTACATATTGTCCCCTGCTTCTATTATGCTTATTATTTCTATATCGTTTAATCATTACATTGCCTATGTTTGGGAGTATGTCACTCACGAAGACAGGACTTGGGCAAGATTTATGCAGGGATTAAACTCGCAAAGAACTTTTGAATAAACGACGTAAGTAGGCAGGAAGCAATGGAAATACCTGAATTGGAATGAGAAAAAATATTTAAATCGAGGAGAAATCAATCATCTGGTAGAATAAACTGTGAAATAAATGACAAGTTCTGTGTGAAATTCATCCACCTGAGGAAGAGATGTTGGAAAATCAAGTGAATACGTTATAGAATGATCTATAAAAAGAATATAAATTCTTAAATAAACGCCCTGTTGAAGGAAGTGGACATGTTGGGGAGTCCATTGAAAGCGTTAAATCCTTCATATTATGTTTGGTTGAGAAGCTTCGAAAGAGCAGACGTTGAATGTAACATTAAATACAAAACCGAATTTTAGGTCATCGACAACATTGGGTAATCCGTAAAGTTAGGAATTGATCGAAAAATGTGGTGAATACGAGAAAGAGATACCAGCTTTCTTATTTAGAAAGAAACTTAAATGCCACGCTTAAGGAAGCTGAAACAGCTAAATGAATTTTAATTTAGTTATTAGCAGCAACCGGAAGAAACGTATGTCGTCATGTAAGTTATGATGCTGGTCGAAGCAATCAATTTGTTAACAAGAGAATACATTTCCAGTGTGTTCATGTTAGATTCACTTACTATGTAATACAATTATTTTTTTAAATAATTTCACACTAAGAAATGTAATAATGTCACTAATATCCAAGGGATTGCGGAGTATGAGAGAATATATGAAAAAAAAGCATTATTAAGATCTTTGAAGACAGAAAATAACGACTGATATTGAATTTAAATAATGAAGATGAAAATTGACTGGAAAACAAGAAAATTGGAGATAGTGCTCCAAACGAGATGTGCGAGATGAGTTAGGGTATAATTTGCTGTTACACCTAGAAATTTCAAATGTAAAATGATGAGACAAATTAGCCAATCTAGTACGGCGCTTAAATATATAAAGTCCCAACACCAAAGAGCTCATCAACACAATTAGCATGAATATATTTGTAGAAAAAACACAAGGAACATAAGTTAAGACTGTGAGAAAGTAACTGAAAACGAAATGCCATGTCAGGACACATAACATTAAAGATTTTTCTTTGGATTTTATCAAGAATATCTAACTACGATAGCAGAACCATCAGATCGTATGTGACAGCAATATAAAATTCATGACGAATCGGACACATATAAATGTGGAAGATAGTTTGTGAAGATAAATATTGTATAGTACGACACTCTGAATCAATGAGTATCTTCTTAGCGTTCATGACACTTGAATCAATATAATCTTTCCACTTCATATCAAGGGAAAACGCTAGCCCGAGAAGTCGTAATAATCACTCACCTGAAGGTTAGCATCAACCATTTTAATGGAAGATACAAAGGTTTCTCTTAAACGAATAAAGAGAGCAGTTTTGTTTTGAGATAGTAAAATTAGCAAGCAATGTTCCATGTAACAACAGGTTTTTTTTTTTATATATATATATCAGCGGCAAATTTGACCTTCTACAACCGATAAAACTTACAATTAAGTGAGCTGTAAATAGTTGCCATCATCATAGTTACTGAGTTGAGAACTGATGACGTCACAAATATTGTTTCTAGAAATTAGGAAAAATAATTGAAAAAACAGTGCCATATGTTACTGCAAATGAAAGACTGAATTCGATCAAAGAAGCGTCCAGAAATAGCATAACATTTCAAAGTGTGAAGAAGACCAGAGTGTCAAGCCTGTCAAATGCAATCGAGCTTCACTATTCTTGTCTAAATCAGGTTAGATTCATCAATAACAGTTAACACATCAATATTTCATGTAGAGACACAAAATAATCTAAATAAAAACATTATTGACCGAAATTTAAACGAATGTTAAATGAATGCATAATTACCGATTTTATCAACTTCCTCTTTTATTATTTTTGCTTTGAGATCTTAGTCTTCAGTAAATTGCTGTGTGGTAGCATTACATGACTGAAGAGTGGTAGCGATATAAAAACAGCATGCATGATTCCGATTAAAATATTGATGTATTTCGATGAATAATTTATGTTTGTTTGGGGTGGCGGTCGTTTCAGCGAATGTTTTTCATGGCGTCAAGTTCACCTTTGTAAATTTGATAGGTGCTGCGTACAATCTGTAGGACTTGAATTACTGCCTTATACAAATTATTATTCGCTAATTCCTTCCTGTAGTCGATGCATGCCGTTGAAAATTGATTTACCTTTCATGTGACCAAATAAGTGCATGACTTTATTCATGCCTTAGAAGTTCTTACACAGTCCTGTTTTGTTCTAATAGCTACAGTTCTTTTATTCGATAATAATGTTGATTATTGTCAATTATAATAGCAAGTGATGCGGCTCTATAACTTTGGAATCAGTCTGCCCTTTCTATACAGACCTATGTATGTAATTCATGATTTGAGAACTTTCTGACTGTCTATTTTATTGTCTTAGGAAGTCATTGCCATCTCTTATGAACTTGTTTGAAAATTGCTGGATACTAGATAGATCCTTAACCCATAAGATACGAATTCTATCAGTACCTGTCATCTTGCAGTTCTTGGCATTGCTTATATCAGCATTAGTTTCGTTGCTATTAATTCCGGATCTATTTACATCAGAACCTTCCCCCATGAAACACGACCTTTAAAATTTCCAGTTCAGTTTCCTTGGATACAGATATATAGATAAAAAAGAAACCTTCAAATTTACATGAATGAAGTAGAAAATTCTGTTTTTGTTGTTCTTGATCTCAATGCCTGGCTGGTTAGCTTTGTCTGTTCCTTCCGTATAAAGTTGTATAAAATAGTATTATA
Organism: Acanthosepion pharaonis; assembly: GCA_903632075.3. NCBI lineage: Eukaryota > Metazoa > Mollusca > Cephalopoda > Sepiida > Sepiidae > Acanthosepion > Acanthosepion pharaonis. The sequence continues at coordinate 1,230,152 of CAHIKZ030002112.1, forward strand.
AGTAGTAGTAATCAGGGTCATGCATTTTTTTCCCGGTAGATGTTTGGCGGTTGCTCTTAGAGACTTGAGATTTTGTCGTCTGATTTTTCCCTCTGAGGTGGACAGTTTAGAATTTTTCTCTATTTTTTCATCCATCTAATTTTGCCTCTAGTGTTTTGGCATAGTTCAAAATGCGCCAAATAGCAGAAGCTTCACTTTCGCGTTCTAAACTTTTCTTAACTTGCAGAAAAAACATTGGATTTTTGCCAGTTTTTCTCTTTCAATCATGCGCATCGTCCTGTAAACTTTCCTAGTCTGAGCTTGGAGAGGCCCTTTCCTGGTTTAGAATAAACAAACATACTTTTGAGGGTTTTATCATTAACATAACATATGTGTGTGTGTGTGTGTGTGTTTGTGTGTGTATGTGTGCATTTGTGTGTATGCATGTGTGTGTATGTGTTTGTGTGTGTTTGTATGTATGTATATAAACATCGACATACAAGGCAAAACTGATCAATGAGGGTAGATATAAAAAAAAAATTCCAATATGCTCGTCAATTTCGATTGGATATTATGATTAGGCCAGAAAAGGTGCATAAACCAATTGAATAATTAGTGAAGAAATCATTCTGGAAATATACTGTGTCAAAACAACTTGTAATTTATTAAGCAAGAGAAAATGTGACAAGAGAAATGAAGAAAATGGTGATAAATCAACGAAAAACAATGAATGGAGGAAGAAGAATAGGAATAAGAAAAAGAATAAGAATATATATATATATATATACGAGGATAGAGTTGGACTAGAAGGAATGAGTTTCAGATAACCAAAGACACTTTTTTATAAAAATGTTCAATATAAAATAGATCAAATAATATTTATTAAAAAATTATAAGAAAAGTATGTTATAAAATAGCCAATTTGTTTCAACACTTCAAGTGATAGTGTTGACTGCGAAATAAAAGGTTTTGAAAATTCAAAACCGAATCAAATCCCCTCAATAAGAGGAACATTGTTACGTAACCTATGATAACCAATCAGAATACATGTATATCATAATTCAAAAACGTGATAATATATTCTAAAGCCAAAGAATTTACGCTTTAAGGTTAATGTTAGATTAAATTAGAAATCAATTTGAAATTAAATATTAAAATCTAATTTCACAGTAAAATTAAAAATTACATATTTCAAATTCTAAATTTATCCGAGCATTAGGTTTAAAGTATTACAAACTTATTCAAATTATAAATGTCTTATATTGTAACATAATTTAACAGAGACTCTCATACAACGTACAATACAGTTTAAGAAAAACTATTTAAAATGAACAAAATCTTCTTAATCTGTTGTAATCAGAAGTACGTATATAAGGGAAAAATAACTGAATGTGCGTTTTATTAGCTTGACAATAACTAATTCCTGATTTCATTTACCGATTTATTCTTCAAGAATATGAAATTAGCTTTCTTGTGGTGTGGATTTAAAATTGCGTGTTAAGAATTGCTCATTTTATTTTTGTTGCCTATTATATTAAAATTAATCATAATTTATATCATTCAAATAGTTAATTTCGAAAGACGAAGAATTAAAATATATATTTTAAATATATTTTTAAAAATTGAATTGACACGCTATGTGTGAACTGCTATGTGTCAACTACCATTTTCGCAAATAAAATGTCGTTATTTCTAAAAGAAATAATAGGGTCTTATTAAAATATCTTAATAAACTAAGCTGCTCTCACGATATTAATCTATTTTAATTGTGGTTAATGTTTCTGAGCGGTTGTTTGGATTTAGGTATATATTTAACATTCGATTCGCTTCTCCTGTTCAACAAGTTAGTGTTATTTAAGTGTTTGATACAAGAATCTTTTCCAACAAACAGAAATTACACCTGTCTCCCTTTCCATACTTTGGTTTTGCTTTCGCGATTATATTTCGGCTACTGTATCGGTTCTGATAGTTGTTTTTAATAGGCATAAATACTTTGAGCATGCCGTTCAGTTTTTCTATTTAATATTTTCAGCGTCATTTGGTGTTGGTAAGAAAGGAATTTCCATTTGTTCTCGGTAGAACAAAACTAATATTTAGCATCTTCTTCTGAATTCATCCCAACTCTGTCGATTATGTCTTCAGTCATGCACTTGTAATATAGTGGGCAGTTTATATTTTTTTTATGGCAGTTGCCTTGACTTTTAGTAGAATTTAGGATTTTGTTTGTGTGCTTACTTTGTATATTATTTTTTTGTTGCCATATATAATTATCGATGTATTTATTTATTACAGCTATAGCTTACCTATATATTATTTTTGATGAACATCTTTTTTAGTGTTAAAGAAAGCTCAGTGTTCGTGAATTTAGAATTTACATAAATTCTACAAACAGTTTGGACGTTACTTTTGTAAGATGGGTTGAAACATATGATGTCACTTTTGCATCCTTTTAGCTTACGTTTATCTTTATTGTTTTTTTTCTTTCTACATAGTCTAATTTCACTTTATGTATTCTGCGTTCTAGCGCTTAGATTTAGTATCGTCAAATATTTCTTTATTATTGGAGTTGGTCGATAACCTAAATTGTACTGATTTGTGTAAGTTGTCAATGATCAATTTATAGGGATTGGATTTTCTGTTGACATACCTGTCGTTGTATGAATCCTTACTGTAAGGTTTGTACAGGAACTTACTCAGGTCTGATGTAATATCTAGGAACTTTACCGCGTTATCATTATTACCGGTGGTAATATTCAGTTTATAAACCTTAAATAATTTAGTTAGGTCTTTACTCATCCGATCTGCTTGTCTTCGGCTCAATTTGCGATAAAGAAACATCCCGTCGTCACTGCATATTCCATGTTTTTTTATATCAAATATACATCTAATTTTCCATACTAACAGTATCCCAACAAGTTTGAATGACACACACACACACACACACACACACACACATATATATATATATATATATATATATATATATATATATATATATCACATTAGGAAATGGACAAAGTCCGACAATTATTTTAAGACATTTTATGTTTATACATTCTTTTTATAGATGGTATTTATCAATTCACCCACAGGAATTGAATGTGGCACAAGGCCTTTTTTAATTATGTCCGAGCCAAAATAAAACCCATCTAAACCCGTCCAAGCGGGCTAGTTCCTGTCAACCTCCCTGAACGAAAACCCCACCCTTCGGCGGAGCTTCGTCTGGGTTTCTCTGCAAGCAGAGAGTTCGACAGATCGGCAGCTCACAAAGCGCAGATACTACACTTTGATCCTAGCCACCGGGCCGAGCGGGTATTCTTTTTATAGATGGTATTTATCAATTCACCCACAGGAATTGAATGTGGCACAAGGCCTTTTTAATGTGGGTATGTCCGAGCCCGTAGGCCCAGCCAAAATAAAACCCATCTAAACCCGACCAAGCGGGCTAGTTCCGTCAACCTCCCCGAACGAAACCCCACCCTTCGGCGGAGCTTCGTCCGGGTTCCTCTCTGCAAGCAGAGAGTTCGACAGACACCCGGCTCGGCAGCTCACAAAGCGCAGATTACACTTTGATCCCAGCCACTGGGCCGAGCGGGTATTCTTTTTTAGATGGTATTTATCAATTCACCCACAGGAATTGAATGTGGCACAAGGCCTTTTTAATGTGGGTATGTCCGAGCCCGTAGGCCCAGCCAAAATAAAACCCATCTAAACCCGTCCAAGCGGGCTAGTTCCGTCAACCTCCCTGAACGAAACCCTACCCTTCGGCGGAGCTTCGTCTGGGTTCTCTCTGCAAGCAGAGAGTTCGACAGACACCCGGCTCGGCAGCCAAAGCGCAGATACTACACTTTGATCCTAGCCACTGGGCCGAGCGGGTATTCTTTTTTAGATGGTATTTATCAATTCACCCACAGGAATTGAATGTGGCACAAAGGCCTTTTAATGTGGGTATGTCCGAGCCCGTAGGCCCAGCCAAAAATAAAACCCATCTAAACCCGTCCAAGCGGGCTAGTTCGTCAACCTCCCCGAACGAAATAAACTTCGTCCGGGTTCCTTAAGCAGAGAGTTCGACAGACACCCGGCTCGGCAGCTCACAAAGCGCAGATACTACACTTTGATCCTAGCCACCGGGCCGAGCGGGTATTCTTTTTTAGATACAAATATTTAAGTAAATATTCTCTTTATAATAAACCGTATTAAGCAACATTTCTGGACATTCTATGAAAATTTCTATATTCAATATATATATATATATATATATATATATATATATATATATATATATATATATATGAGAAAGAGGAAATTTATTTTTATTACTACTCATGATGATAATAGATAAAAGTTTAACTGAATAACGGGCGAGCTAACCGGTTTCGGACCTCGATCAGCAGAGCTAAATCAAGGTTAATAAATTAAATATATTTATCACTAAGTCCTTCTGTTTACACAGAGAGTGTTTCAACGATAAAATCTAAATGGCCTCCAACACTTTCAATTAGCAATTTCAGTAGACTTGCTAAGAATGGTCAATGAGTTCACATTGAAATTAGTAACACATTACGGCTATTTATTAGGAGCTCTAATTTCACTGTGGACTCATTTTGCAGAGATAGTTAGAGTTTTACCTTGAAGGAAGAAACTTTTTAAATATTACTAGCATAGGACAAGGCCATAGAGTAGAAAGAGTGAAATGCAAATATTGAGGAGTGCTTGTATTTATTAAAAGGTACACGAACTCCGAGCACAATCGATGTTAAAATGCTCAATGATTAGCTGAATTTCTTAGACGAAATATTGCTGGCATTAGGCATTGATTTTCTCGAATCTTTTTCGTTTTTGTGTGGATGTGTGCTTGGTGTAATGGATTGCTGCTTGCTATTAAAAATCGGTGAGCCGATTTCAAAGTCCAGCCGGGTTTCTGTTATTCCAATTACACACAAAAAAAACATTGGGAAAGCTATGAGTCCATCTCCTCTCCATCTCTTGCTTAAATACTTGGAGATTTATATGATTTTTTTTTTATTTATGAAAATTTATAAGATAATATGAAGATAATATGTGAGATAATATGAAAAATTTATATGAGATTTAAATGAAAAAAATATTCACATTTAAAGAAAAATCATATTATTAATGGAATATTTACTCGAAAAAGATATATTTTTATCATTTGAAAATATGTTACGTGTTTAATCCTAATAAACTGTTGTAATCCATAGACAAAATCAAATCCATCAGAAAAATAGTTTATTTTTATTTATTTTTTTTTTTTGTAAATCGAACTTTTCTCAGTCTATAGCATATTAGATGTTTCCAGGCCCACAATACATTGTGTTATTTTCCAAACTCGTTTGCTTTCAGCATTTTGGAAAAAAATTGTTTTCTGTTATCATTTTTTTGTCTGTTGTGTTTAACTCTTTAATAACAATCATTTTCATTTTGTTGTCATTCACACAAAGAGTATAGATTAGCTATTTACTGTTTGTATATTCTTCACTCACTATCATTGTGTCATATGAGAGTTATATTCTCCGGGATCACTTTTATCATTCTGTGATATTTCATCTATTTCTTTCTGATTGGGGGAATTTTAGTTATGATTACCTTCCAACTTGTTCACATGATATATCCATGGTATTCCTATTATTATTAGAACTTAATCTCTGTCGCTTCAACTTTTTCTTCACCTATGCTGCATTCTCTAACAGGTAGAAAATTTGATATCACATTGTAGTTCAGTATTATTTTGCGTAAAAAATGTGTATAATTCTGAATACAAAACTAAAATTACGAAATATATCTTTCGATACCTCTTTGCACATTTTGTTTTAGGCATCACCAGTAACTAAATTAAGCATAATTGAAATGTCTAATACATCCACGGAACCCACTCGCATTCCATCGTCATCCATTCCCCTTTATACCCTGTATTCCCTTTGGTGTCGGTGACAGAAATGGTTGTGAAGGACCAGCTCACACCTGAAGAGGCGTGACAGAGCAATGTGGGTGGTAGACGAGGCTGGATTATTCGCGCCCTACTAACAGCATATTGTAGATCCTCTTCATGCTGACGGTTGGACAAGAAAGTCTTGATATCCCTCTCGGATGAACTTATGCCAGAAATGTCGATTTGAAGCAACGGTTTCCCAGGTTTCAGGATCGATGTTGGCCTGTGTCAGCGATGTTTTCAACAGATCCTTGAAGCAACGTTTTTAGACTACGATATATACATCGCTGCTTGAACTTTTTGTTTTGCTGATAACCATGCATTTGTTAAGATTACTGGAGAATAAGAGAAACGCAAAAATAAATTAGTTACTCGGCTAAGCAGCAGTAATCAATATAATGCTTGATGTATTACTACAAGATGATGTTAAATGATTACATTTATTAAACTGTATTTTACAGAAAGCAAAGATTATCATGAAGCAAATATCTAACAAACGACGAAGACTTAGAGATAATAAAAACAATAAGGACACATATAATTAACATTCAGAAGAGAAGTTTGAAATTACTAGGGACAAAGTAAAAGAAAAATATTTATTAAGGTTTACAAAGGGCAAGAAAATGTGAAGAGCTATGAGCGTCAACGGCCTGAAGGGATACGTCAATCACTTATGTGCCATGCGTGATACACGCCTAGACGATCATGCATATTTCGATACATGACTGAAGAGGCAGATATTTTTCGCGTAGTAGGTTGCCATTTCTTCCAGAAGTAGACTAGTTGCCATTAATGGCTATAGAACCTGCTATTTACCCATGGCTGGAGAAGATGAGGAGTCATGACTTTCCCAACGGTTTAGCACGTAGGTGAACGTAATGGATCCGACTGTAATTCGAAGTCGGTTCTCCGAATCCTCAGTCATAGACATTACTTCACCGTGCCTCCTGAAGGAACACGACACATCCAAAAAGAAGATTACAAAACTCAGGCCAAGTTAAGCAGCTTGATACACTGATAAATCAGATAGGCAATTTAGAATAATACAGAAACTTGGTAAGTTCTTAAGACATCTCAAGAAAAATATTAAATACAATGTTTATTACGATATCTACGGACATCCCCCTTTATCTCTCTCTTTCTCTCTGTGTCATTCTTTCTCCCTCTTTCTCTCTCTTGCATACACATATACATATATAATTAATTACATAAGTATGTATGTATGGAGATACCAATTGAGATCACTATATATATATATATATATATATATATATATATATTAGGCCTACTTATTTTGGGCATAATCCGTTCATATTCACGTGTATGTTTCCGTGAGTTACAATCAAATGATGCAAGAAATGCACTGTAACAGTGAAAATCACTTTTATTTCCCAAGTACTTTCCATCTCTTTCTAAGATC
>CAHIKZ030002112.1:1242500-1262500 GCA_903632075.3 Acanthosepion pharaonis
AGTGTATATCAGTAAGAAATATACATCTACTGTCTCCGACAATTCGAACTGACTCAACTGTTTGTTATACTGAAAAACCTTATACCAGTAAACACACGCGCGTGTGCGCACACGTACAAAAACACACACACAAGCCTGCTCTAAGCATATATAGTGGAGGTAGGTGAAATATTTGTACACCATGAATTATTTTATTTTACATCGATTTTAAAAATAATTTTACAATCCATACAATATTTGTATTGCATGACAGAATGCTGTAATATGGAAAAATAAGTCAGAAAAAATTGTAATACTAATGAAATTATACGAAATAAAAACTTGAAGAAAGTATTCGTACAAAATTATAATACCTTTTTAATAACTTGTACAAATCCCTTAGTCAATTTAACAGAAACCAATCTCATTTGTGTAGCTTTTAATCAATGATTTGTAAGTTGACGTTAGTATTTTCCAGCATTTATCTTCCCATATAACTTCCGGCTGAAAAATAAAATAAATGGAGAAATTATTTCAAGCAATAAAAAATTAACCCTCCTAAAGAAAAGCAAACAATTCGGAAACCTGCGGATACAAAAAAGACAATTTCTTCTGCTACAGAGCAACTGTTACGCAGCTCACATCCGCTTTATTTCTAAATTCCGACAGCCATTCTAATTCTGAGAGAAGAACTTATCCACTTATTTCGCTATCAGTAGGTCTTATAATTATTAATATTTATATTCATTTTATGTTCGGTAAACTCGTTTTATAAATTTCTTTATCATATCATTTGAACTGTGCAACCTTTAGTAAACACTTTATTGTATTGCATGAAACAGAATAGTTATAATGGCTTTTTATAAATATTTCATTGAAAATTTTTCGTAAGGAAGTATAAAACTTAAGTCCAAAAAATAATCATATATCTTTATTTAAATGTGTTTTGTCTTTATCAAATCTCAGCAGCAGCCTGACGTGAAAGATCCATCTTCCTTGGAAGATTATCTCAAAGTATCGCTAATTAGCGGAATCCTTCTGTTGATAACTTGGAACATTTGACCTTGAACGGTTATTGAGATTAAATTGTTGAATCTTTTTTAAAACCGTTGTTCAAATTTTAATGAGATTTTGTTGAGTTTTGTACAATCAAATTTTATAATTGGGTTTTCAATCATCTGCTGCATTTTTGTACAATTAACACTATATAATAAATGTTTTGGTTAGAGGTATTGATCATGTGTTAGTGAAGTACTTATATCGAATAATTCTACTGGTATATTAACAGCATGTAACAGAGATGAACGACAATCTCCGGGATAGAGTAGTCGTTCAAATGACGTGTGAATTTAATTCTTATTCATCAAAGCTAATGCCATTCTTCAATGATCAATAAAATTCATAGATATCATTGCTGTTTTGAAAACGGGTATAAAAACTACATAAGTTTCATTATTCATAACAATATTTAAAATATCTGACATTATTTTCAGTAACAAATTTGAATTGGATTTAAGCGGAAAATAAAATGTAAATAAAAGGTTGTGATAAAATTTATTATTAGAAAAACAGATGAATAGAATCTCATGGCCCATAGTAAAATCTTTTGATCAATATATTACATATGTTTGTCACTTCACCGGAAGCTCCTATTCATGATTATGCAGAAAGAAATGAGCGATTCAAAATCACAGTAATCCTCAGATCACATTATCTTTCCGTTTAATATTTTGCTATTTATTGATAAGATTCGATAAAAAAAGAAGAAATGTATTGGGTAAAGAGACTGATTAGGTAATGAAAGTAGATTCTTGTAAATTGACTGAAAAGTCGAATTATGGCACGAGTAATTCTTTTGCATGTCTGCTGTAAGGCAGGAACAATTGACATTATTATTGTTATTGGCTTACAGTCATATCATATTGAAACTCTAGTTCTCGTCCGAAGTTAAGCAGCGTCAAGCATAGTTGGTACACAGATGGGTGGCCGCTTGGGAATACTAGGTGAAGTACGCCTGAATATGTGGTGGTGTAATAACGAAAGACAATTATTTCGTAAAAAATTTTATAGGCCACACTACAACATGTTTAACACGCAGACTAACTCTACACATTTCTGACCATAGCTCAATTAGATCTCATTTAAATATTCATGGAGACATACCGGACACTATTCGGAACAAACTTGTCGACAACATTAATATAATAGGATCATGCACATGCAAAAATAGGCTAAAAACTATGGAAGCTTTATTAATAAAAACAAACAAACCAACACTTAATAATATTAACTTTGAACATGGGCATAATATTTTGACCGTCTTTTGAATAAAAAAAAAAGAAAATATTTTATAAAACATGCATACAACAAACTAATTCTAATAGTAACAGTTAAAATATAATCCTTGAAAATGGCTAAATGTATAGCCGAAATCGCTCGGATAAAAAGAACATTCGGACAGTTTTTATATAATTTATCATCCGAAAAAAATTATAGATCGCGTGAGAAATTGTATAAAAAACTAAATAAAAGCACCTTGTCTGTCGTTTTTAATGAAATGTGCATGAAAGAAGGATTGCTGTCTAAAACACACACACACACACACACACACACACACATATATATATATATATATATATATATATATATGTGTATATATATATATATATATATATATATATATATATATATATATATATATATATATTGTCATACACTATTTCGCTGTATCACAGCTCAACAGTTTGGCTAGACGTCCGGTTGTCTCTACCTAGGATCAAATCCCAACAGAATTGGCGTCAATCGGGTATTCTACCACTAAGCCATTGGCGCACGGCAGGGATGAAGGTGAATTTAAGCGTATCTATTTTTAGATAAACACACCGTGATTGAGAGAACTCGATTCGATTCACCGAATAGTCTTGCATTATTAGCCGAAATAGTAACTGTTTACAAACCCACACTTCCTCCCCAGAGAGTTCAGCTGAAATAAATATTTCAGTATATATTTCCGGTTTTACCAACAGGACAGTATTAATCACAATAGACGCCTATTCTTTCCTCTACGTAAATAATGTGAAAGTGTCCTCGAAAGATTATTTCTTTTAACTTTCCTGAGGGAATGAGGAATCGTAATGGTGTATTAAATAATCAGTTTGAGTTGTAAACATCTGTTGATGATGCAGAATGTTTCGCCCGTAAAATCTCTTAAAACTTTACTCTTGAGTCATCTGGAGTATCCTTGCCTAGCTTTCCATTTAGAACTAATCTGGTCTCCCAGAAGACATATGGACCTGATGAAATCCCTGTAATAAATAGTGTGCTCAAGAACTGGCTCCTGTTCTCTCCAAACTGTAGAATAAATGTGTCTTGATTTCCTGCTTGTTGGAAATCCTCATCTGTTGTTCCACCATGTTTTGAATTAATAAATTGTCTTCCCGCCCCCTCATGGACTGTTTGAAAAACAAATATACAGAGCTTTAACAAAGTTCGGAAGAAAAGGAATGAATTAATACATTGTATTTGACATTTATGTGAAAACAAACGACGCTTCCTTGGATTCATTTCGGGTTCGATAGACCTATCACATTTTCCCCGCCGATAAAAGATATACACACGCACGCACGCACACACAGATAGATAGATAGATAGATAGATAGATAGATAGATAGATAGATAGATAAAATCTTTGTGAAAATTAACTTTTACCATATAAATATTCTTGTTGAAGAAAATAAATATTTTTTCTCTAGAATAAAAAAATACGGTAAGAATCATCAGACCGACCAATACCATTAGCACATTCTTCTAATTCTCGTCACTACGTATATCTTCTGGCAAAACTGCGATTCTGACTAATAACCGAAGACACTACCCAAACTGGTGTTGAGATATCAGATCATCACGCAAAAGTTGCGCTAATTTCTAACGATTCTCGATAACTAACTTATCTATATTATAAAGGAGTTGCGTATGCTTTTTTGCTACGTGCTGACTTATAAATCACGAAAGAAATGCTACTGAACGTTAAAATTGTACATACAATTTAATATGTTTATACTAATGAAAATTCCAAAATTTACTTATTGATTTTTACTGATTAAATAATATAATTTAGTACTTATGAATCAATCGATTTTTGGAACTTTTCACAATTATTTTCCAGTAAGTATAAGTTCTTCCTGAGAACCTGTATATTTAAACATCACATTAGCGAAACATTTCGAAGTTAATTTTAGTTCTTGTTAAGTTAGCACAAAATGCACGGGGAAATATTCAAGTATTCTTAAGACGCACCATATTTAAACATCGCACCAATTCGATTGCGAAAATCTTCGAAGGTTAAAACAAGATTTGAATTAAATTCTCTTTCGAATTTTTTTTTTTCTAATTTAGCACTGATTTTAAAAAACAAAATTCTTTATTGCAGACCTAAAACAAATAATGAAATGTTTCAAACCAAGGTGTGGCACCCTGCATTATTAGAAAAACTAAAAAGAAATATTCCTAGAAATATGATTTAATTTTTATTCGGTTTATTAACCAGTTGTTACTTATTTAGACGAAGAGTAATTAAGTTTTGAGAATATTTCTCTAATTGTATTTAGGCGATCCTAAGGGAAGAAGAAGAAAAGAAAAGGAGAGGAGGAGAAATAGATAAGCCGGTCATAAGCGAAAACAGGTGTCAAGAGATATCTAGGCCAACGCGCCTGACCGAATTTCAAGAACAATGGAAATTGTTATTATTAAGAATAAGTCTAGAGATAATGAAAGAAATAAAAAGAAAACAGACATGGTAAAAGTGGATGAACATACGTACGATTGATAAAAATATCGGTCAAAACATCTGGCCTACTTTTGTGTCCACGGAATGTAGAAGCTCATTATCAATTTGGAGAAATGGGATTTTTAGAACAATGGAAAACGAAATATTACTCGGAAAGGGGTGTCTTTGGAATGGGAAGGTGACCGCTGGAATTGTATAGAGATCCTGACCTGTTGAAGATTAGAACCCCCACGATGATGAAGTGAGGATATTTTCAATTCAGATAATTAAGATTTTAACTGTCAGGCCTGAACGAAAATAAAGGAATGAAAACAATTGTTTTGGCTCACAGAAAGCGCCAGTGAGACGAGAAAAATTCTTCCTGAAGTCACATCTAATTAGCGGCGGGCTGTTTTGACAAAAACCAAAAGGTGAGAAAGGCCGAGATTGTCATTTTCGTGCGTGCAAAAAAAGGCCAAATTGGATTTTGTTTTTTTTAGCAAGGTGGTTCTTTCCCAGAACAAAGCCGGGATAGACCACGCCCGATTGGAGACGTCACGAAGGACGGAGACGCCCAACCAGAATCTCATTAGCCGAAAGCGGTCACGTGATATGCGAGAAAGAGGAGAAAGGACGCTCGACCAGGACCCATTGATCGAAAACGGTCACCTGACATACGAGAGACCGGGAGAGATGGTATGCGCCTCCCCCCAGAGGCACTGTGAGGAAGTAGGGGTGAAAATAAGAGCGATAATGGGAAATCAGAACTAATGCGACTTTTGGAATTATCAAGAAAACACTGACGTCGACAGACCCACCCCAGTTTGTTGCGGCGTCAATAAAAGCAGAACCCCAACCGACAGAAATCAGAGAGTTGCGGGGTAGACGGCCAGAGCAGTTGGCGAGCGGACGGCGGTCCCTGTTCATTCGCCCCCTTGCGGGCAAGAAGGGTCGGTCCGTTTGGCCCGGACAGGCAGAGAAGTTGCAGCCAAGTCGAAGAGAAGAAAATTGCTCGAAAGCCGCAGAGAAGTTGGAGCAGAATTGCAGGCCAGACAGGCCGAAGAATTGCAGGCCAGATAGGCAGAAGAGCTGCAGGCCAGACAGGCCGAAGAATTGCAGGCCGGACAGGCAGAAGAGTTGCAGGCCAGACAAGCAGTAAACTTGCAGGCCAAACAAGCAGAAGAGTTCAACCCCGGAAGGCAGAGAGAAGAGTCCACCTCAGACGGCAGAGAGAAGAGTTCGGACCTTGGCGAGAAGAGTTGCAGGACGGAAGAAGAAGAAGTTACTTGCAGTTGCGTCTAGAAGAAGTTGAAACCAGGCCAAGCCTGAGGGTGGAAATTCGTCCAACCCAAATCGAAGTGAAGAAATACGTCCAACTCAAGCCGAAGCGAATAAGCTCGTCCAACTCAAGCCGAAGAGAAGAATCAGCCGTGAACGACTGGTAGAGATTAGCACCCAGTGTCGAAACCAAACCACACTCCGACATACAAAATTCTAGAGAGTAGGCAACTCGAAGTCTTTAAATTGTATGATAGAAGCTTGGTGCCACAGTCCACAAAAACGGGTCGGGAAGTAAGAATAATTTTTATGTAACGAACATTAGATATAAAAGGTTGTTACCCTTTCTTATCAGTAATTTTTTGCCTCGTGAGTTTTTTTTTTTTTTTTCCTTGTGTGTTGCCACCCCGTTGAACCCAGCTGGCATACGGCCCCGACTCCTGTTTGATCCCGTCTGTCTAATATCTAATCACAACGTGGGTAGGCAGACCGGAGATCAGTACAGTTACCCTAGTAACCAGGTGTTGGAAGCGAGTTGGGAACGGCGAGGCTGGTAATCATCTAACCAGAGGGTTGGAACGTCACACTTGGAGCAGCGAGGAGCGAACAACTGACGCCGCGGCAAAAAACGTCACAACTGGTGCTGTTCGTGACAAGGATCGACCCTTGGGCGGCCACATCACGTCACGTCACAGTTGGAGCCGCGAACGAGATCGAACGACAGAGTCGACGCTGCGACCAAGGAGGGGCGACGTCACAAAGGCGTAACTGTTTTAAAATACTATTTCAAATGTAAATGAAAAAACGAAATTACGTGAAATTGTACATTAATAATCCTTATTTTTTTAATTGTACCTACCCATTTCTACAATTTTGAGGGTAAAAAAAATAACAAATTAAACTAATACACTTTTTATCACTGACTCAAAAACTGATTTTCTTAAACGAATAATTTTTATTTGTTTACAAATAAAGATTCTTTGCTTCTTTTAATTGTTACATTTTAGAGGTTAAAGAAAAAGAAGAAAATAAATTAACTTTAATCGGTGTAAAACTATGAAAAACTATTTCTAGGATAAAAAATGTTTTTCATTTGAATCAATACGCTAAATTTTCCACCTAGAAATGATAAATGATTAATTAAACTTTTATTGTTAAATCTTTAGAAGATAAAAGACAAAATAAATTAGAATAATACATTATCACTCTAACTCACCCCCAAAAAATCCTAAAATAAAAAAATATTGTAAAACGCGAATTCTTAGATTCTTTCATCGTTAACATTAATTTTAAATCTGTGTAAACTCAAAAGGTTTTTTACTATTTATAGAAAAGAATGAATACTGAAATATTCCAGTTTGCCTATCAATAAAGACACATTTTAATTAACTCTTTATTGTTAGAATTTGAGAGGGTAAAAGAGAAAATAAATTAAATAAAATCAATTTCATTACAGTAACTCGACATGAACTGAATTTAAATATTTGTCATATGCCAAGAAAAACAACACCAGAAATCGTGAGGTATTTCTTATTCTTTACATTTTATTATTACATTCTTACGTTTAGAAGAACAAAATAAATTATTTTTAATCAGTGTAATACAAAAACTTAGAATATATATATATATATATATATATATATATATATATATATATATATATATATATATATATATATATATATGTATGTATGTATGTATGTATGTATATATAATTTTAAGCAAATCACCCCAAGCAAGGCAGGAGTGCCACCTGCACGCAGAGAGTTACAGAGAGTGAGAGTAAGGGTAAATAGGAGTGTTTGAGAAAAGGATAATGAAAAACACAAGTATCAAGATCAAGGCAATCATTAAAAAGATATTTCTGAGAATCGAATAAAGGCGATATCATTTTATTTGCCAGAGATCCACTTCAAATTTCTCCGTTTCCTATGCAAACAAGATTTTTGCTATGACTCTTCATAAACGCAAGGACAAACCTTGAAGCAAATTGGAATTGACCTGTCCGTCTCATGCTTTTCACATTGACACTTGCATGTTAGAAAAATATATGTATAATAAGGATAAAAAAAAAAATTAGATATTTATTTTTATATGTAACAAAAATATACCCTCCTAGTTACTCATCTCTTCCCTCTTTCCCTCCCTCACTCCCTGGTGTCCCTACACACTTTTTTACTCTCTTCATGGACCAGGTACTTCCTACTATATATACTAGTACCTTATACCAATATTTGTCGATAATTATGACATATTGCCAACAGTTTTTTGGGGTTTTTTTTTGCATATTTTCACAGTCATTTCTATGCATTTCAATCTACCTCCGTCTATCAACTAATAGCTATCTATCTATTTATCTATCTATCTATCTATCTATCTATCTAT
The DNA here is from genome assembly GCA_903632075.3 of Acanthosepion pharaonis. NCBI lineage: Eukaryota > Metazoa > Mollusca > Cephalopoda > Sepiida > Sepiidae > Acanthosepion > Acanthosepion pharaonis. Next base: position 1,250,908 of record CAHIKZ030002112.1, read on the forward strand.
CTATCTATCTATTGGATGTCTCAAAATATTATTTCTTAGTTCAATAACATAACCAATTCTCACTCAAATGAAAAGAAATTTTAATAAAATATATAAAAACTAATTTAACAGTGTAGATATATCTCGATGAGAATCTACGAAGTAGATAGATTGGGCGTAACAGTGATAATGACAATGTGCTATTGAAATGACCATCAGGTTCACCTCACTTGATGACTTGTTATTTTTTTCCTATAGTGCTATATGAAAGGACAGGTCTCCCACCTCTTACGATATGCCTAGAGGAACTTAAGCAGGGAAACATTGAGGCGCTTGATAATCTTACGCAAGTCATGCTAGAATGTTTTTGGCAGTAGGTAGACTACCGTCTTGAAGTGTATCGTGTCACAGGTCGTGTGCATATTGAACACTTGTGAAGTCTTCTGAGATCGGTTATAAAATCTACATCCTTTTCAATATCTTGATCGAATTTTGATAAATAAATATTTTATTGTCGACATGAAGCCTAATTTATTTCGTTTATCGTGGACATTGTAGACGCTTCTATATTCACATGTTAAATTATGCTAGTTTTTGAGGACACCCTATCTATCTATCTATCTATCTATCTATCTATCTATCTATCTATCTATCTATCAATCAATCTATCTATCTATCTATCTATCTCTTTTTCTCTATTTGTATTGAGAGCTCGAGACATAAATTCCCCTTTCATTTCAAATCACTTCTAACACAATGGCTTTCTATTACATTATGTAACATTTACGCTTCAAACTATAATTCGTTTCATTCCTTTTTATTAATTTTATTTCACTATTATAGATATCACTATATTAAAATGGCAGGAAAATGAATATAAACAGAGGTGTGTCATCGAATTTTTCCACCGGGAAAAATGAACCCATTTATTATTTGCTGAATCATTATGTTGACAAAACATAATGTTTGTGAGTACACATAAATCGTGTGTAATGGCTTTCATTAATGGCAGCAATTCTATATTTGTCTCTTAGTCTGGATCTCTTGATCAGTGAGGCTGAAAATACGTAGGTGTGTATGTAAAAAGTGCGTGGGCACTTGAGACCTAGATTATCCTTGTTACTGTATATGTTTCTTGCATTTTTTATATTGATTTCACCCAAAAAAAAGACAGCAAGGACACTAACACACAAACGCTTACTGGGTGTGGAAGAAGAGGAACAGAAACCATACTAAGGACCGGGAAGAGGAAAGAGTAATTAGGTTGGCAGTAGATAGCGATTGACATTGCATTTAATTTTTTAGAGATTAAAGTTGGCTGGAAAGCATGGAGTGAGAAAGGAATTCAACAAACGAGAAGTTTGAATAAAGTAAATGTTAGCAAACAATTCACGTTTATATTAGCCACCTGAAATGTACAATGATGAGATCTCGACGCCAGTCTAGTACTGAGCTTAGATTTTTGAAAAAAAAAGTCTAGGTACCATAGCGGAAAACTCCCCCGAACAATTACTATGAAAGTATTTAAAGAAAAGTCCGACAACCATGAGGCGGTGGCAAATTGACTGAAAACGTGGCACTACATCAGGACTAGTAATATTGCTGATGGCACCAGACTATATGTGGCAGCAATATTCTAATCATGGACGAATGAAAGACGTATAGAAGAACATGATATATTCTAGAGAGAAAAATTGTGTAGCACGGCACATTGAAACAAATTTCTTACCAGCTGACCAAGCATGGATTAAATATCGTCTTTCCCACTTCATGTCACCAGGGGATGTTAGCCTGAGAAGGCGCAACAAGTCAAGTGGAGGATAGCATCAACCAGGCTATATATAGACTGTTTCGCTGTATCACAGCTCTTCAGTGTCGTCAGACGCCTGATTTTTTCAAGCCGGGACCGATTTGAACAGTCTGAGATTCTATCCCGCGGCTATCCTCACACAGCAGAGAGGAAGGGAAATTTTAACGTTTTCTCTGCGAAATACATCAGTGACCTGAGAGCTGAATTCATTTCGGTTGAAGAGCAATGTGTTAATAGCGGTATGAGTCACTGTTTTCGAAATTGCACTTTTCTCAAGAGCGCTCAAGCGGATTCCTCGGGAGCATATATATTGTCATCCACAGATAGACTGTTGTTAAACTTCCGATATATATATATATATATATATATATATATATATATATATATATATAGTTTATGCAAAAACTAGGTAATCCGTATGGGTAATTTTTCATTTCAACCTTTGGAAGTAAAGTCTGATGATCCAGAGCCCTGTTAAAGGGGTTGTGGTGAAATAACTTATTACATGGAACCTTAAAGTGATCTGTTTTTTTCTTCAAATATATATATATATATATATATATATATATATATATATATATATATATATATATAGCAATAAGCGCAGACGATCAACAGGCATCAAGTCTTTTCTCATGCTGATAACTCATCATTAAATTTACTCTAATATAATCCTCTCATCTACGCGCCTCTTATTATTACAACTCTCGAGGCCGTTCCAAACAATAACATGATGACGATTAAAAACAATTTGTCCGACATGAAATTTATTTTCATGCCCGACATTTTTTTACTCTACGCTAATATATCTGCTTTGCCATTCGATTTCCGTTTCAATCTCCGTCAAAATTTTCGTTACAAACAAAAGAAATTATTTTGGATTGCTGTATCATTTTTTTTTCATGTAAAGCAATTTTTGTTCACCTTAAGGAAGTTGATAATGCCACTAAGATGCAAATGGCAGTGAAAGAGAATGAAAAAGATTTTAGAAGAAGACAAGAGATAAATATCTGCTTCTGTTCAAAAGACTAGGAAGGTTTGTGAACCGGATAATAGACGAGCCTGTCTACTCCTTTTTAAGAAAGAGTTTTGGCGGAAACATAAGAGGTGAAGAACACTTTAGATATCTATCCTCTTATATGGCAGTGAATGTGCAACGATCTACCACGGATGAGGAAGCAGCAGAATATGGTTCCTCAAAATGATATTGAGAGACCATCAAAAAAAGTCGTCCAAAAAATGGTAACAGAATGAACACTGAAATAGATAACTTGGAAAAGTGCTGAAATTTTTGGGTACATAATGAGGATGGAGGGTTTGGAAAAAAATTAATCTTCACGGGGCATATTGAGGACTGGATATATTGGGAAAAGCAGCGAGATACTTGCTTAACAAGCTTGTATTAATCATGAGAGCCATGATCGCCCTTGTCCTGAAGTGCCGCAGCACATAGTAGAAGATGGAGAAGATAGTGTCTATTTAAACTGCCATATTGTTGTAAAAAAATTTAATTTCCTTAATCAGCTTCTGGTTGGTATTCATGTAAAATTTATCTAACATTTTCTTTCCAATTTCTTTTCCATGTTTCACACACACACACAAACACACACACACACACACAAACACACATATATGTGTGTGTGTATTCTGGATTAATAAGACATTATTGTTGAATCTAATGATCCTACTAGAAATAAAACTACTACGGTTATTAATACTGTAATTATTATATCTTTCACTCATTGAGTGTTCACGCGTGTCATACATTTTGTGTAACTCTTGTAAGTAGTACCAAATCGTATCTATACTTTTTCTATCTTCTTAATATTGATTTGATTTCGCCAACGATCCTGAGTGCAAATTTTCTTTTTTTTTTTATAAATCATCTCACCTCAAGCATGGCACTAAAGCCACTAAGAAAAAGGGGTTCCTGAATGTGAGAGACTACGAGAAAAAGAAAACATTATTAAGGAGAATGAACAATAAAAATAACCTAAATTAAGAAGCCAGAATATAACAGGAAATATAAATCAGCAGAATAATCAAGAGCGTTCAAATTCTTGACCATTCTTATGATTTAGACTTCATCTGCTCCTGGAATTCAATTAATGCCTGGAAAATATGTCTTTACTGTAGCGCATCTTAATTAGCTAAGATAAAATGCGTAGGTGCTAACACCTACATTTCATTAAGATCATAATTCATGAATTATAATTACAAAAAAATATGTTTGATGTGATATTCTAAGTTTAAAAATTTTGGGTGGGTGCTAATGATCATAACTCAGCTCTAATTCGTGCTTCAGAGACACAATACTTACCTCAATTCAAAGAAGGGTTTTAATCTAATAGATCCTGATCTGCCATTCAAACATCAGTCACTTTCTCACCGACGAGACACGGCTTAATTCTGTCTTTTTACAAATATTTTCATGGTCATTTTTCTGGTGTGCTGTTCACCTGATTGTCTCGACTGCATGAATTTAAGCAGTCTACTAGACTGGCAATTAGGTCTTACTGTTTTATTGAACTATCTAGGTACAACCATCAGTTATATTCTAATAATTTCTTTTCTCGCCTGTTGAAATGGCTTTCGATTACTTGTTAACTTGTCATTAAATGTCTTCAAACATTGAAAATGCAGCATCATTCGCCTTCTTTTCCCTATCTGAATATATTTATTTATTGTCCTTTTCTTTGCTAAAGTTTTCTCTTTCTCTTTCACTCCATTTAACAACCTGTGTCTTGGTGGAATTGTCGATTTGCTTCAGGTAAAACTAAAAAAATAATCTTGAAAATAGTAAGCAAACGACAAATAGGAGAGCTTGTGATCCTGCATAGTAAATTTCCCCCATTTGCCATATCAGGCCTTGATATGTCCATCTTTGTCAGATTCTCATTAATGATATCTTATATCAAGGTACCGTAACATCTATTAGGATCAATTCATTATTGATCTTTTTCTCAAGTCTAATAACAGATCGATTGTTTTCCATTCGCTTATCGGTCAGGATGGTCGTGTTCTTCATATGATCCACTTCCTCGTTCCCTGCTACTGCCGATGGGGAAATCTCTTACAATTTCTCTGCTCACAGGAGACCATATTTCCTGCTAAGATACCAATGTATTCTGACGGTTAATTTTATGTAATATTTTCCTTAATCAATTAACCTGCAGCAAGGAAATAAATCCAGTAAAATACAAGGGGTTACTGAGTGGAGTTGTGAGAAGCTAAAATACATTATCAAGTGGGAGAAAACAATAAATGAACATTAATTAAGAAATATATATATATATATATATATATATATATATATATATATATATATATAACGAATTATATCGCATTTATATTTTTGAAAATCAAAATAGACATGAAGACAAGGGGCCGGAAGTGACTTTTAAATTTTAAAGTGTAAGAGGGAAAAATCTTAATAGATATCTATATATCTAAATATAGAAATAACAGTAACCTCTAGCTATTTCAACTGTAAAATGATGAGACAATATGGTACTGCATTTAAATTTTATAGTCGAATATTATTATTATTATTATTATTATTATTATTATTATTATTATTATTATTCATTATGTCTCTAGGAGCTCAAACCACAACTGGAATTATTGATGTCCTCAAGTGCCACATATTTTAGCATGTCACTTCAAGATCTTTGTATTATCATTATTATTATTATTATTATTATTCTCAATTGAACACTTATTCAAGTCTTTTTACCTCATACATTATGTATATGTAAGTTTTCCTGAGAAATGCATTGAACAAGTTATAATTAGAGAGTATTTCTGATTGTGTGAACTATGGTCATTAACACATTCTCAGAACACTAATCTCTCTATATGAAAGAATATCCATGTATTAGATGCTCAAAACAATACTTTCGTAAAGAAGCTGTTTTTTAACAGCCTATATCCTTAAGATATATAACTGATTAGTTTATTTTATCTGGTTCAGTTTATTTTATCTGGTTCAGTTTATTTTATCTGGTTCAGTTTATTTTATCTGGTTCAGTTTGTTTTATCTGGTTCAGTTTATTTTATCTGGTTCAGTTTATTTTATCTGGTTCAGTTTATTTTATCTGGTTCAGTTTTGTCATCTTGCCTGAAATGAATGAATGTCAGGAATTTTGCAATCTCGATCTCACCAACCACAAATGAGGCAAATTTTCTAAATTAAGAATTGCGCTCGAAATCAATATAAGCCGTGCCTTTTTAGTAGCATTTGTTGTTAGTTTGCCCTGTATTTTTATCCCTTTTCTTTGATGATTTCTAACTAATTCTTCTGAGTAAATTGAGAAGAATAAATTATTATTCCAAAGAGAACCCGTTAATTTATCGAATTCTAGTGTGTTTTTGTTTTTATTCACGGGTGTAACGTATAACAAATAGATTTTTACGAACATAAAATTACCCGAATTTTTATGGCTTTCTCACAAATATGAAGGACTGTTCTTCATGTCATCTCTGTTAATGATGTGTTGAGTGAGAATCAGATCTTCAAGTTAAAATGATATTTGGATTCGTGCTACGCTCGAAGGCAACGTGCAACCAAAATGAATCAATTAGGGTAATCCATCTTTACTTGTAAATATTTTTTGATCAGTTTAAAGAAACTGATGCAATATATACGTTTATATTAACATAATGTATAACACCTCGTTGTGAATTATTCTGCAATGGAGAAGTTCGGTAAAGCTAATATGCAAAACCCTCTGTAGGTCTGGACACAACCAAATACAAAAATTCACTGACTCTTTCACCCTCTAGAAACGAATAAATAATTATATTTATACGTATAGATCTATTATTACAAACGTTATTTTTCGTATTTAACCGGATAGAAATTGTTAATTAAACCGTGAGTATAACGTAAATCGGCCTGCGCACAAGGGTAAACTTAATAAACAAAATGTACTTCCTTCGCTACTGTTCGAACCTGAGTAACCCTGTGTAGACGAACCTACCAATCTATTCGGCTTTTTTAAAGACCATTCTGCCACAAGATGCATCACAACAGAAATGGTATTTACTTCCAGGTTTAAGGAATACACATCCATCAGTTGATTTAATTGATACGCATCCCTCAGATTTTAGCGAAAGCAAATCTCTGCTCAATTTCATATTCGAAACAGGCAGAATAAAATTCTAAAAAATTAATGGAACAATTTTTTCTGATATTTTACTACGACAAACCTTATTTTTACTGAATGTCGGTGTTCAATGCCAGTCGATATGTCCATGGATTAAATAAAGGATATATAGTTCTTTTACATATATTTTAAAAATTAAATTTTTCAACGTGTTCCTTCATCATCAAAACACTTAAAGCTTCCTATAACCATGAATTAACAATAACGAATATTATACAATCAATATATCGGAAGAAAGTGCAGGCATTACGTAGGTAATGCCACGGAAATATTGTTTTAATGTTACACAGAAAAACACAGACGCACAAGTGTATCTGACTATCAAACCTAAGGAATCAAACAGATATATTTTCCTAACCATTAACACTATTATAACTGCTTTATTTAGTCAACATAAAATTTGACACAGATACATTTAAAACAAAAAAAACGTAACTAATGAAAACCAAAAGAAAGTGTCAAAACTTGAAGAAGGAATTTACTCTGTCATCGGTAAGGATTGCCAAAATATTATATTGTATTATTATAGTACCTGAAGATAGTCAAATAAATTATTATATGAACTAAAAAGGGACATTTGAAAAACAATAGATTAAATGCAATAGTTTCTTACCCTATCCAGACTGAACATAATTTTGACTTAAAAATTGCTACTTCATTTTCAAAAAGGAAAATAATTCATCGAGAGAAAAATATTTAGAAAGTGCGTTATTCGACATTAATTCATCGACATCCACAGTAATTTTGCGTAAAGTTCTTACAATGTTTCCTCATTCTCGGAAGCTCTTCTATTATTACAATGTGGAATATTTAATACGAAATATGATTTTAAAAAAAAGATTTAAATGACATTGGTTAGATTCTGAGACCTAAAGAATTTTAAAATTACCAGCGCTTATCTTTCGTGCGTTTATGTAGTAGCTTCAATGTAAAAAAAACTACTTCGATAAAGACATATAGGGCGAAAAAAATTCTGATAAATTATTTTACCCTTTTTGTCATACATTTTCCCGAAACAATTGCTCTTGATATATAAAACATTATATATATATATATATATATATATATAATGTTTTATATATATATATGAAGAAATGTAGTTGTAAGATATGCGATATCTATGAGATAAAGTGATCAGTATCAGCGTGTGTGTAAATATGAAAGTGAACACTGAAGACAACACTCAGTCTCGAGAGACTGGTTCATGCTAAACGCAACTGACAGGCCACATGCGTTGCGTTTTTACCCGACAAGTTATATACGAGTCAATGATGCATTGTGGGTAGTCTATTGCATTGTAGATAGTATATTATAACGGTTATTTTGGCGATAGTGGTTTGTTAATTTCTTTATTCTTTATTTGGATTAATTCACTTTACTTGGTTTTGTTTATATATTTTATTTAATTTTTTTTTAATTTTTCTTGGCAGTTTTTGATTTTTAAGTAACGTAGTATGAATATCTTTTGTGTCTGCATTTAGAGATGAGTTCTAATTGTTAAGTTATTAGTTTGTTTGATCTGCGAAGGTAATTATAACTATTGTTTCCTTCACGCAGAATTTGCAGTTTTTAGATTGATTCTTGTAGGCTGATGTTCTTTTTCTTATTTTCCATTATATTTTTGGTGTGATTTGCTTTTTGTTTTTAATTTCCCAAACATACTTGAAAAGCATTGTGCTTTTTGCGTATTTACTATTTGTGAAAGATATTTTTTCTGTGTATTTTCTTTGTTTACTTCCTATGTATATTTTTTCTTCGTTATCTGATGATTTTACTGTGGCTTGGTATATTACATTGTTTTTAAGCAGCTGCAGTTTAATGGCATTCGTTCTTTATTCTGCAGTTATACGTTTGTTTAATTTGTTCGGGTGGTTTGTTGATAGTTTTCCTGTTGTGCAACTGTAGATGATTTTTACTGTGATTTTGTTGAATATTTCGGGGGTACAGTGCTTAATTCGGGGAAGTGTTTGTGTAAGTGGTTGATGAATACTTTTTCTACGTTTGTTTTTAGAAGCTTGTGGCATGGTGAGTTGAACCATGTGATATTTCTTTTCCTGTTTGTTTGTTTTTTGTACTCTGTAGCGTTTATGTGAGTCTTGACGGAAATCCACTCTCTTTTAGGGTTGCTTCATAATTTTTCTTAGCTTTGTTGAAAATGGTTTCATTAGAAGAATTGTCGGAAAGCCTCTGGTTGACATATTTGTGTATTGATTGGACGATGTATGTATATACAGTGATTTACCTATGGCTTTTCTGTATGGTTTATATGTACATTTTCTTAGATGGAAGATTTATTCATTTCGTTTAGTTTATTCTTTTATGTCTATGCCGTATCCCATCTTTTCGAAAATTTAATATTGCTTTTCGAGTTTTGTCTGTGTTTTGTTTGTTATAGTTTTTTTAAGATTATGAGACCATCGTCTCTGTAGAATCGGGTATCATTTCTATCTATTATTTTACTTAGTTCGTGTAGTAAATATATACCTATGAGTTCGTAGTTCCTTTAACCATCAAAGTTTCCCTTTGTAGTGTCAAATATCAATTCTTTCTTTAATCGTGCGTCTTCATTGTCGAAAAGTAGAGATTAACGGGAGTATGATTATTTTGACTTCGTTTGTGTATATTCTTATTTGGTTTTCAGCTAAGGTGATGGCCTTATCTAGCATGTGTTCTGTTATAGTAGGGTAGAATTATTTATGTCTAGTTGTATACTCTGGAAATTATATTTGATATTATGCTGATTAACCTGTCGGTAGCTGTTCTTTTTTTTTTGTTTTTCCACTTCTTCCTTAGCTCTGAATTAATTCATTATAATATTGTTTTAATTATTTTACATATATATATATATATATATATATATATATATATATATATATATATATATATATATATATATATCTCCAGTCTGCAGTTATGCAAATAAAATGAACCTCAATGACTCAAAAAAGTTTGGAAACAATATTTGTCAAATTTAATGTGTTCCATTTCATCATTAGTAAAATAAAAAAAATATTAAATGTTCTGTCATTTTCAGCTGTTAGTTTCGGAGATATTTGGAATTTACGAATATGGACTGAGGGAAGTTATTATGAAGTTTAAACTAATATTAGATTACGACATCTGAAATGTAATACAAATGATATTTTTTTTTATTTTTTGTCACAATATATGTTGAAACATGGGTAATGGTAAGGACCTAACAAGTGCTGAAAGACAGAAAATAACATAATTACTGAATGAGGGAATGTCCACATTGGACATATCAAAGAAGCTTTGCAGAAATCATTGAATGATAAAGAAGGCTGTCGTAACTATAAGTTGAAAACTCAAAGCAAAGGAAATGGCGTTAAGAACTTGCTTCATCGAGATGAACTTAAACTAAAGCGATTTATGGCGAAATAACAACTTTTCACCAGCGCTCCGATCTTTGAATTGAGGGAGACCAGAAGGATAAAATGTATTGAATATTTTGTGAATTGGGATCTGTAAAAAAAATTCCTAGGCAACCGCCTCTCACTAAAGCAAATAATTTAAAGCATTGAAACTGGACTAGGAAATTGATTTTCTACAGTAATTTTCATGGAGTATTCTTGAATGACATTTGATGGACCTGATGGAAGGGGCAAAGGATGGATGTTATCCAATTCAGACATGTCTGTGGCTAAAAGAAGGCAATAAGGAGGTGGTAGTGTTATGATATGGGCTGTAATTGCTAATCAAACCATTATTATTAGAGCATTCAAAGGCGATGAAGCATTTAAATTTAATAGTAATATTACGATTGTATGAACAATATTTTCTTTGCGTGGTACGCACGACAATTCTCCTTCTCCTGTACCCGTGAATTCTTTCAGAATAAAATAATTACTGCAGAGAAGATAATAATATGGCCACCATCAAGTCCTGATCTGATAATGCCTAAAAATTTAACTCATGCTTTGTTTTGACATCTAGACTGAGAGGTTTAAAATTTGACAGTTGTTGTCCCAACCAAATTTGAATTATTCAAGGTCATATCCCTTATAAATACAAATATCGTGTCTATATATATATATATATATATTATATATATATATATGATATATCATATATATATATAATATATAATATCTATATATATATATATATATATATATATATATATACATATATATATATGTGAAAAGTGTATATAAATATAAATAAATATATATATATATGTATAATTATTTATATATTATATGCGCGATACTTATTAGAAAGCGCTCAATATCAGAGATAGAGCTAACATATTTGGTTGTATAGATGTGAGTTTGTGACCCTGGGTTTCAGGCTTTAGCGATCGTCAGACAAATGTCTGACGATCGCTAAAGCGTGAAACCCAGTCACAAACTCACATCTATCAAACAAATATATATATATATATATATATATATATATATATATATATATATATATATATATATATATATAATAAATATATATATGTAGACTTAAGTAAATGATATACGTTCTTATATGCCATGATTTTCTGTTTCGTGAGTTTTGTTTACGTACATCTATAAGTTTATATACTTTGCTTAATATCTTCAGACAGAACACTATCTCTCTCTCTTTCTCTCTCTATCTCTCTCTCTATATATATATATATATATAT
>CAHIKZ030002112.1:1267500-1272500 GCA_903632075.3 Acanthosepion pharaonis
ATTATTTTTTCTTTCTCTAACCTTAGTAGGACTGGTAAGATGTATTTGTTCGCCGGTGCCTTATAGCCTGAAAATACGTACACAGTCACCAGCAACAAATAATTGTAGCATCTGATTGAAGAGAACTTGAAAACACACCCACGTGCAAAGATATAAAATGTATAATAACATTATAGTGAGTTAGTTATCGATTTACCTATTGGAATTTAATGTTTGTGTAATATATACTTATACGTGATTAGAAACGTGTGCATTTAGTTTATATTAGCGATTAATGTATATATATTGCACTAAAGAATGTATATTAAGTTTTCAAATTTCACCATTAGATTAATTGTGGATTTGTAAAAAAATATATATAAATAAAAATTAATATATAAAATATATAATATATAAAAAAAATATATATATATATATATACACACACACACACACACACACACACACACACACACACACACACACATATATATATATATATATATATATATATATATATATAAGTTACAGATGAAATACGAATCAGAATTTCACAGGATGATAAAATAAAGAATAAATTGAAAACGTATATCACTGTAAAATATTTCACTTTTATTAACGCTTCGTCAGAGATTGACAGAATATCTATACATATACATACATACATACATATATATATATATATATATATATATATATATATATATATATATATATATATATATATGCAACATAGAGATTGAGAAAATTTATATATAATTATTTATTATACGAAATATAGAGAAAGAAATATGCACGCACTCAAACATAGCGAAAGATGAGTACATGAAAAAGGAATCGATTTTCTTATAGTTGCAAAAAACTTAAATCTTTCAAAATTAATAAAGTCTAGAGAAGTCCATTTATCGGACAATATTTATTTTTCTCATTTTTCTGAGGTGACGCTATCTTGATAGTTTTGTATATTTTCGATCGGGTGTGAGTGTTTATTTTTTTTTTCGGCAGGTACTACTGGGAGGTAATATCCGTAACATTGGCTGTCTGTTATCGACTCGATAAAATACCACAGGTCACCATAACTACCACCATCACCGTCAGGAGAAGCAGCAACATTACATCCACTGTGCCACAATTGGCACTAGTGTCGTAAATACGCCGCTCCCACTGACACCACTGCAACAACCACAACAGTAACAACAATAAAAAAATTGACACTATTACAACTACTATTCCGACTACTGCTACTAGCTCATCTTCGACCGGAATTTTGCCAGAATCCGACGTTGTGAAGCACACACAAGTCAGCATGAGAGATGGAATCGTGTACTAGAGAGTCTAATAGCCGGATGGATGGAGCGGACCGGCTTTGCACGCTGCAAATCGTTAACTACCAATACCATAACCCCCGACGCCTCAACCAAAGAACAAACTCATCATCATCACCATCACCATCACCATCATCACTTGCGGCATTATCACCATCATCATCATCACCAACAAGAACCAGAACTAACACATAAATATTTCACCAGTCATTATCACCATCATCATCACCACCATCACCACCACCTTCACCCTCAGACAAACGAACCGTATCAAAAAGGATCACTTCAGGAACCCCCTTGTCAGCAGACTGCACCTTCAAACAGACCGAAACTGAGTGTGTCCAGCCGGTTCCTCCGTTTAGGAAGGAAACTCCTGCTGTTCTTGTTTCTCGTGTGCGCCTTCACCTGCGTGGCCCTTTACGCGATCGTCTCTGCCAGCTGTTGCACGGTCCTCACTTTCACCGATGGCACCACTGCACTACAGCTTGGGCCCGCTGACTCCGCCGGCCGTTACGTCGTCGCAGCGTCCGGTAAACGAGAGAACGAGAACAGAGACCCCGACCTTGTGTTCCCTCTGTCGTCGAGAGGCCATCAGAGTTTATCAAATTCTGGCCGCAACAGCAGGGTACCCCGTAACAAAAATGTCGGGTTCGGGGTCACAATCGGTGTTTCCCCTACAAAAGCAGGGACAAGGTCCCTTAACGGTGCTCGGGACGGAGGTCGTGGAGGCGGCCCGGCGACGACTTCGTTGCCGAAATCACCGTTCAGGTTTGCGACGGCACCTCAGAATATTAAGAGATCCGGTGGTAGAAGGGGCGGTAGCAATGGGCGATCAACATCTGTGGGCACAGGGTCCGATGTCGCTGCAGCTGTTGCCGCGTCCCACGCCTACCGGGGCCGAATCAGTAATGACTGGGGTCACACGAAGGGCGCTCGAGGAAGGAATGCAATTTTCGTCGGACGTGGAGGAATTCCTAGTGGAGGAAAATTATGGAAAGCAGAAAATACAAAAACGGCTTACGGGAAAGATACTATTAATGGCAAATCTAAAATCAAGAACAAGGGCAAAACCCTGGTCAATAAAATTACTAGAGGCCATAAGGATATCTCAGAAGATGTTTGGCACTCGGCTTCGGCGAGTTCTTCAATTGAACTCATTGGAAATGCCCGTAATGACCACGAGGCTTTGTTGTCGTCATCAGCTGCCTCTTCGCTGTCCTCAAGTGGTCAGGGTCCGAGGTCACTCATTGCTGCACAAAAAACCGACGATGGTTTTGCCAGTTATAAAAACACCAGCAAGGACTCTGATACTCGTAACAATATTGAGTATTATGGCTCGGACGAAGAAAATGAAGAAAGTAATGATGACGACGAGGAAATGTATGACATCGAAGATTACGAAGGAGAGAAGGACTTATCTCTAACTGATGACCAAGAGATGATACCCACTTATGAAAAATACGAATCAAGTTCTTCCCTAGGGAAAAATGTCAAAGAGAACTTCAGGGGAAGTAACAACAACTTTGTATCTGAATCCCAACGACTGCAAAGTTCCAAAAGTAACGGAGCCGACGGTCAGAATGCCAGTGGCGTGTGGACTAGTAATAACTGGCACAATTTGACAGAAAGCAGTGAAAACGTTATAGCTAGGCGGCCTTTGCATATTCAGAGAATTAGGCAAAACGCCACTAAGAAATTACCTCAGGCCATCATCATTGGAGTTAAAAAATGCGGTACACGAGCCCTGTTGGAATACCTTCGGTTACACCCTGATATGAAGGGTACAGGACCAGAACCACACTTCTTCGACAGACATTACCATAAAGGTCTTGAATGGTACAGGTAGGTGAATCTCTTTTTGTTCAGTTGCTTAATACATGGTCCTCGGCAGATGCGTGGCAGTGCGTTCGAATTCTGGCCCAGATTTTATTTATTTATTTATATCCTCTAAAGTTAACTTTTCTCGCACGCAGTACTTTCGAATGATTCCGAGATAAAAGGTTTATTCGCAGTCATGACACAACTGTTGGAAGAAAAGACAAAGGGGTTGAGTAAACCTACGTTTAAACATTACTCCGCTTAGTATATTATATGATTCAGTAATGAAAGCTTAAACTTATTGCCTGGTAATCAACTTTAACAAGTTCTAAACAGATAAGATGTCTACTATTGAAACTCTACTTGATTATAAATTCAGTTATTTAGTAAAGTGTTGTAATCTTAGTTCAAATTCAATGATTATAAGATATTTTATAAATTTATCGTTTTTTCTGTTGTATTGTTTTTGCAGGTATATGTTCAAATATGTAAACATATACATACAAACATACATACATACACTTGAATTTTGTTAAATTTGCCTTGATAGAAGTATTAGTTACAAGAATGTGCGTGAATATAAGTGCTGGAGTCAAAACAGCATAAAATATGATTTTATTCTAGCAATACAAACATATGCCTTTGAACTTCGTCTGTCCTTCATTCTCTCTATCTCTCTCTCTCTCTCTCTCTCTCTATCTATCTATCTATCTATCTATATACATATATGTCTGTGTGTGTGCACGCGTGTGGGTTTATAAGTGATTTGCAACTATACAAAAATGCAGTATAATAATATAGTAAGTATATGAATACTTATAAATAAAGGAACACATTAAAACAATATTATCAGTTTCCCATTTTTCCAAAAATGAAAATTATACGATAACAAATTTAAAAGAAAATAATGGAAGTCGGATACCGTAGCTCGTTTATTTAATCAGCTTTAGAGATTAAAAATCCTGAAAGGGTTCAAATTTCGGTATTTCCGTGAATAATTATCCATCATTCTTCTCTGTTGCTGCTGTTGTTTTTGTTTCTGTTGTTGTTGTTCCTGTTGCTTTTTATTATTATTTCTGATGTTGTTGTTACGGAAAATCTAAACATTAATATAATATATACGGAAATTTCAAAGGCAGGTTTCATTCTCCTCATTTGGAAAACCCGAAAATAATATTTTGTTCGAAATTCATATATACATAGATTTTATAAGCATAACCTACTGTTCTTAAACGCCACACTTTAGTGAACTCCCAGAGGATAGTGATGTTTCAACACACTAATAAACGTTTACTGAAAATTTAAGGTAAATGTACTTGACTGGCGAACTAAGCATTATCTACGGACAAGATGACTTGTATTTTCCTGAGGTAAGATGTGCACAAGAACAGGTTTATAAAGCTCCTTCAAAAAATGTAGCTATTACCAAACAATACGATTTGCTGGGCGAGTGTATATACAATGAAGTCAGTTTTAAAAGTTTTTATTGCAAGTTATGAAGGCATTTCCCATAAAATATCTGATCTTTTTTTCGTTTAATAAAACTTTGTACTTTAGACAGATTATTTGTCAGCATAGACTAATCTGTGAATAAATTTGTAAGTTATTAAAATAGATGACTTTGAATATTTTTATAACCAACTTCCAGATTTTCGCGTTAACCTGGCTTGAGGCTTGGTCTTATGCATCATAAATTCTCATGAAACTCACCTGCGTGAAGATGAATTGTCCGCAAAAATTTTCTATGAATATTTAATCAGTAGTATATAAACTTTGTGTATGTATATTTTTGTTTAAAAGGAAATTCTAAGATTGTATAATTATTTCCTTAATTTTTCTCCATCACTATTTCTATCTCTTTATCTCTCTCTCACTCTC
>CAHIKZ030002112.1:1277500-1362500 GCA_903632075.3 Acanthosepion pharaonis
TTAGCTGTAGATTGAAATATAGACAGATAAAACGCTATTTCGTAAGCCATTTTAATTTGGCTCTAACAGCAAATGTAGAAGCATCTGGCAGGATTTTTCTGTTTCACCAATGACTGGCATGGGAAACCATAATCTAATTTCTGGCCTGTTATCAGGTTGGCTGGAAACACACGCGTGCGCGCGCACATACACACGAAGAAAGAGAGAGATATACGAACATAAAAAATTACGTAAAATGGATAACCTGTCTGGGAATTACGTGTGCATTTTCCTGTGTGCATATCATCGTGTGTGTATGTGCTTGAATAGAGAGAGAGTGTAAGTGTATGGAAATAGGAATCAAGATTTCATGGTGACTATCATTCTCATGCATCACTGAGAGTTCATGTCAAGTCCTCCTTTAAAGTTTGCATAAATTAGCACAACTGGCAGTTCAAAATGCATTGTTTATTGTTAATACTATGAAATTTTTGTATCTCTATTGAATACACATTTCCAATAAGAAATGTGAATTTTAAACAAATTATATATATTTTTACAAAGAAGTTCATCCTATGCAAGACTCAAGCGCCACTCGAGGTAGATGATTATAAAGTAAGAGATAAATGATATGTGGGAAATGTAACGGTTAGTCCTAGACTTGAACAGTTATCGGGGAAACGTCCTCTTAAGAGTTGGCAACTTAAAGAATCGGTTTGTGAGAAGAGGTTTTTCGAGTGGAACGGGATGAGGTTGTTTCGCTTAAATGTGCGTGTAATGGCGGGTCTTAGACGTCTAAAGTTTGAACTTGTAGAACTATTCACTGTCATTCGCCTGAATACTTTTCTCAAAACTGGAAAATAAGAAATTCACAGCAGTATTCCATTTTCGATAAAATGAATAGACCTAAAAATGAATAGATACATATAATACATTTCTATATAATAAAATGAAACATATTATATATATATATATATATATATATATATATATATATATATATATATATATATATATATGCGAAACATGTTTGTATATATATATATCTGTCTATATATATATATATATATATTAAACATATTTTCTATAACTATATCAATATAGATCTATCTAACCATATATATATATATATATATATATATATTTTGAACAATAAGAAAATAATAAATTATATATATATATATATATATATATATATATATATATATATATATATATATGATTCTGTGCGTGCGTGCGTGCGTGTGGGCGTTCATATTTAAATTGCAAAAATTTCGTCTACGTACGCATTTTTTCTTGAGAAACATTATTTTTGCTTTTTTCTTTCTATTTCCTGAAAAAAACAATATATTCTTCAGTTAGTATCTCATAATATGCTTTGACTCTTGTTTGAATTTACATGAAATGCGACTAGATTTACACGTTAAATTATAGATTTTTTGCGTAATCTCTATTTATCTCTCTTCTTCAGTTCTTCTACTGATGTGTTTTAGTATAAACAATATCATTTACAGTTACGCTGACGGAATTCTTCTGAATTTTCATCGATAGTTCACAGAAATATTGAATAATTGATCAGTTTATTGTGGATATATTGGGTTCATGTATTCGGATACTTTTTATGAAGGCACGATCATTTTAACACACATAACTATTCATATAATTATTAATATCGGCAAGTCCTTCCATACCTGTCGATTATTAGATACCAGTCAATATATATATATATATATATATATATATATATATATATATATATATATATATACCTGTGTGTGTGTGTCTGCATATGTATAGGTTTTGTATGTATATATAAGTAAGTATATGTATATATATATATGCATGTATACATAAGTACGTATATATATATGTATACATATATGTATGTATATATTTGTATGCACATATATATATATGTATCTATACATATGTATATATGTATCTATATATCTATCTATATGTGTATATATATGGTATATTTGTATATATATTTATATATGTATACATACATATCTGTATATATATATATATATATATATATGTATCTATATATATATATATATGTACACATATATATGTATATATATGTAATTATATGCATATATAAATGTATATATACGCATATATATGCAAATTTTTATATATATATATATATATATATATATATATATATATTTATGTGCATATATATATATATATATATATATATATATATTAACAAAAAAACATTAAAAATATATACCCACAATAAGCAGACACATTCAAAAGTTATTTGCTTCCACATACAGATAATATAAAGATTGAAATAAACTCGAAGTTAAACAATGAATCATGTGTTTTTATGCCTCGTGTAGAATTCGATCTCGAAATAAATTGTTTGTTAATGGGTTAAATTTCTCATTATTAGGGATAGAGAATATGAAATGTGGTGTCCTGACGCGTGTGTTTAAGCAGGAAATTTCTGTAGCAGCATGGTGTTGGCTTCAATATCAACTGATATATATATATATATATATATATATATATATATATATATATATATATATATGTGTGTGTGTGTGTGTGTGTGTGTGTGTGATTTTCATATTTATGTATTAGACCATATACTTCCTCAGTTATGAGATAGCTTTAACTTTCAGATATTGTTTTTGAAAAACTGTCGTCATAGAACAGTTTACCAAATATACATTTAACCATATCTTCATATTTCCATACATAGTCATGTTCATCTTGATTAGTTTGAGGATGCTGGTATTTTTAGATCTATCACATTCTCTTCTATCGATCTACCTGACTATTGATATGTCTTTCTCTTTATCATTTTCCCTAACAAAGACACGGTAGCACACCAACACAAACCCTAAACTCCCTTCTGCTCTCTTGAAGCATTTCCCACAACAACTGCTTCATCCTCTTACTCGCCATATAAATATATAACATAATGTTTTCAAATTATACATTTATATTTACATTAAGGAAACCGTCATCAATTATGTTCACCAATCGCTGTTTTAAATGTGTATGGGCAGGAGTATGTGTATAAATAATTATGTAACAGATTTCAGACTCATCCGTATTCCGTATCTCCCTTTTGTCTCGACTTACACCATAGAAATATATATTTTTCTGATATTCCCGCTTTGATACCAGTTTCTAAGTGACCGCCATTCTTCCTTATTTTTTACTTTCTTCTATTAAACAATATTATGAGAATAAATATTAGGTTCTCTCACATGATGTTTGCCTTAACTGAATTCTATTAGTATGAACCACATCAAATGAATTAACTGATTAATATCTTTACATTCGAACTTGTTAGTAAGATAAAGAGGAATGTATTTAAAGAAGAAAATAATAACAATAGACAGGGAACAAGATTTGTTACCGTAAACTCATAATATAGAAATATAACAATTGGACAAAACACAGGTAAACCGGCTTATCGGTCTACTTTCATTAGAGCTATCATCAAACTAACAATGAAAACCCAAAACATGTTATATAACAGAAAAAATATCACACTTCAGCCTAATTAAATCTAATCCCACCTCCACTTTTCTTTACAGATGGATGGCTGGTAGGACTTATTGTAAATAGTCTCAAAAATATTTTAACATATTAGCTTTGCTCGTGCTGGGCTATAAATATGAGCACATCGCTAACATTTAATCAAATGTTCAATTATCGATATATATATATATATATATATATATATATATATATATATATATATATATATATATATATGCAGAGGATATTATTGTTTATAGTTGCGCCTAGCAAAATCTAAATGATAGCAGATCTCGCATCTGATCAAGGTCTGAATGACTAATGGCTGAAACAGTGTCATTTAACTTACAGTACATCTGAAGATTCTCCCCAGTCAAGATGATTTCGTCGCACTCTAAAACCGGCTTATTGTTTGGTTTATCTATTGGGACTCAAGTTTCTCACGGAGCTCAAATGGAACTCATATATACGATATATCGCCAAAGATTTTTGAAAATTTTCTGGTAGCTGACTCAACTTCTCTTGATGTATCTTTATACAAGTCAGATTATAACAAATAGAGTATATCACTGCCATGTCAGGGCTGGGCTTGGTTTGACTGTGCTGCACAATTTTCCAGTTGTTCTTAACGAATTCAAAGCGTCTCTGCAGCATTACTTGTAATTATTTGCCAATTTTCAACAACTTTCCAACATACGAATCGGTGAATTTATCTCGCCGCTATATCAATATGCTCAGGGAAACATTTCTGACGAGCTACATTCCTTCGCCCACCAGTTATGATATCCAAGACTAAGAGCCATGACACAATGTATACAAGAATTAATAATCAATATACCCTTCATTTCCCAATGATAATACGAAGATTAATTTGGGACAGCTTTGTAAGAGGTGCTGTCGAGACTATGCACACGCGAACACTACAGTCTTAAAATCTTCAAGTTTGGATCAACATTTATCTATCTAACATATCTTCATAAACGGCATTTCTTAGCACCTCATATTACTCATTTAGTAAAACTCTACATTGAGTGGCTCTTGGGTCTTGTATTCTGTGAAAAATATTTAAATAAATATGACCTTCAGGACAGACAATTTCTATGCTGATCTTGAAAGAGGTAAAAATATTTGCTCTTGATTAGGATTTAAAAGCAAAATAATTTCAAAATTGCATTCGCTTTCTGATATGAGACCCGTGTTCGAATCTCGATTTTTCAAGAAGGCGACATCCTGATGTTATCGGACGGGATCGAGGTCGATCTTAGCGTGGGGCACATATGGAAAGTGCCTGAAAAACATGTCAGTGGTTGTGAGTGACTTTGGGTAGACGGAACTGTCGATACCTGTGCCAACACGAAGCCACAAGTCATCGTTGCCGAGATAACACGCTCTCTCCCAGAAAAACTAACTAATGTATCGGGTGTAACTGAAAAATGTTTAGTATCTAAAAGACCACTAAACCAATTTAATTATTTTTGCCTAATTTTCGGATTTGACGATTCGACATCCTGGCAACGTTTGTCGTAAGAATCACTGAAAACCACATTTTTAGTTATTCAGTTAGAAAGAGAACAGGTTTAAATCGATTTGTGTCAGGCCTACCGTCTTCTCAAATGAGCAATGATGACAGGAAAATGATCATTCAGACCTTCAGTAATGGCACCAACATTTGTTTTCTGGCGTCCATCTTCAAAGTTCATTCAAAGACTATCAATAGAACTGAAAAGTTTAGAAAGAGGGAACAGTAGAGAGGAAAACTGGATCAAAAGTTCAGAACAGGAAGAGGGATGATCGTTTCAACTTACAGCTAAAGAGATAAATTAGAAATCTATTCAATCCATAAGATGTTCGGCATGTGAAAGAGGTGTTTCAACTATGACAGCCAAAATAACAGGGAACGAAGACTAAAATAAAATCGAATGTGAAACTTGCGAGAAATCTTGCTACTCCAGGTCAGAAATTTAGAAGGTTAGAGAGGACGAAGATCATCTTGAATAAATTAGAAAATTAACCTGGAATAATATATATATATATATATATATATATATATACCTAGTGAGCCAGACAAACCTACCTAGGTTTGTCTGGCTCACTAGGTGTATCTAGGTCTGCTCTACGGTTGTATTGAGCTCTTTTTTGTTAGTTAGTTGTTACTCGTATCGGGGTTTTTTCTTTGGGCTTCAGACCTGCATCTGTGAATTTTTGTCGGCAGAAGTCCATGTTTGTAGCTCTTTCTTTTCTTAAAACCTTTTTTTTCCCTCGAGATTGATTTGATTAGCAAATCAAAAATTCGAGTGTTTTTCGAAAAACGAGTCTAGTTATCTATCTATCTATCTATCTATCTATCTATATATATATATATATATATATATATATGTATGTGTGCGTGTGTGTGCCTCTGTGTGTGTGTGTGTGTGTGTGTGTGTGTGAACTTTATTTCAATCGTTTCAATCCTTCATGAGCTTTCGATCCTTAGCTATGATTAATCATTGATGAACATGTAAATTTCGTTTATGATCGATGTCATTACGATTCTCCTGTTATGATTGGAAGGTAATTATACATAATCATTGCTGAAAGCAGAGTCCAATAGTGTTAACAAAAACCTCAGAGAATTTCAGTAAGATATATTTAATCATTTCTAAGATTTAATGGTCCAGATTTTTATCTAACAAATGGACAATTTTGATTTTACAGGATTTTGAAAATTTTGCTATTACACGATATATATATGTAAACATTATTAACTACTGACGTTACAATTAATTACTGCTGTAATACCTATGAGCGTATATATATATATATATATATATATATATATATATACCTAGTGAGCCAGACAAACCTACCTAGGTTTCACCTAAACGGATCGTCAGGGAAAGTTTGCTCTACGGTTGTATTGAGCTTTTTTGTTAGTTAGTTGTTAATCGTATCGGGGTTTTTTCTTTGGGCTTCAGACCTGCATTTGTGCGATTTTTTTGTCGGCAGAAGTTCATGTTTGTAGCTCTTTCTTTTCTTAAAACCTTTTTTTCCCTCGAGATTGATTTGATTAGCAAATCAAAAATTCGAGGTTTTTTCGAAACGAGTCTAGTTATCTATCTATCTATCTATCTATATATATATATATATATATATATATATATATATATATATATGGCGGATGTCTACTCGTGACCGAGTGATGATATTTCTTGCACTCAGTCTTTCGCACATTTATACAATCGTCACTTTCGTTCTGATTTTATCTGAAATGGCGTTTAAAACCTGCAAGATTTTGACACTTCTTCCCACCTCGATGGCAAATCAGTCATCCTGCTGCAGCTTGCTTTTCTGTATTCTGGCTGTAAATATCGTGTGATTCTGTCTACTTGACATCACGATGACTCCGCATGTGGGTAAGAAGACCTTTTCATAAGGAAATGCGGTCACATTGATCAGACGTAAAGGATCCCTTCGATTCTGGCTGAGTGATGACGATTCTCATATAGCAAAAAGGCACCTTTTATGCATAATTCATCCTCGTGTTCTCAAATCAGTTGACAGTAGTAGTAATCAGATTTTCCATGTTTCACACACACACACACACACACACACACACACATATATATATATATATATATATATATATATATATATATATATATATATATATTTTTAAAAATAGGAATGGATTGATTTTAATTTTAAAAGTCTCTAGGGCCCTTTCAGCCAACATCTCATCAGGAGACAATCGTTGGATTAAAAAAAAGAATATTAACGATATTGAAGAGCAAAAAAGGGGGAAACACACTAAAATAACAAACAAGTATATATACTTGTAACGAGGGAGGGAAATAATCGTGTAAATAAATTAGCGAGGGACAGTTAAAATAAAATATCCCCCAACAGATTAAGGGACTTTACAAATTCTTTCTGCCGGCAGAGAGAAGGTTTTCTTAATCCTACACAGACCGATTCCAAAATCTTCAAATGATTATTGGAATCAGCTGTATGAATAATTTTAAACCACTCTTTTTTAAACAACTTGGCGCAAGCTATATTCTCAACTAAATGTTGAGCAATAGCCGATTCCATATTCATGGGGGGAAGATAGCATATTCTATCTATCTTACCAAGTCGTATTTTGGAAGGTACGTGCTGATTGATTCTAGTTTCCAAATGCAAGGTTGTACGCCCCACATAACCAGTAGCACACTGGCAATTAAATTCATATACTAAATTACTCAATTTGATGTAAAGCAATACATCCTTGCGTAAAGACGGAAACGCAGACCTAGTTCGAAAAATGCTACGTAAAGCAACTGATGGGAAACAACCGGAAACCGACTTGCTAACCTGCTTAATTAAGCCCTGACCCCTATCCCCAATCCAGGGAATCTTCAATTAAACCGGACATTTAGAAGGCCTCTGGATTTTAATTTGGATTTGTTGGGGGATATTTAATTTTAACTGTCCCTCGCTAATTTATTTACACGATTATTTCTCCTCCCCTCGTTACAAGTATATACACTTGTTTGTTATTTTAGTGTGTTTCCCCCTCTTTTTTTGCTCTTCAATATCGTTAATATTCTTTTCGCTAATCCAACGATTGTCTCCTGATGAGATGTTGGCTGAAAGGGCCCTAGAGACTTTTAAAATTAAAATCAATGAATTCCTTGTTTTTAAAACAATTTATAAATTTTGTACCTCCAAACATTTGTTATATATATATATATATATATATATATATATATATATATATATATATATATGTCTGTTTGTATAAACAGACAAGGATATATTTTTTCCTTTGAAATGTTTCAGGACTGGTTCTTTAAATCTCTTTATTCTCTTTATTTTATCATGGTCAATGTTTGGAATATTTATAAAATTGACGAAAACAAACAAACATATTGATTTACAAATTATGGCCACAATCACCACAAACATTCAAGCGCTATTTGCTTTCACATGCGGAAAATAAGGTGAATGAATTTGGACTGAAACTTAAACAAATAAGCTCTTATTTTTATGGCTCGTGTAAAATCAGATCTCGAAAGTAAACTGTTTTTATAATTGACGTCATGATTCACCTACATTTTGCGATTTTATTCTTTTTCGAGGCAGACCAAAATTTCCGTCAATACAGCCAGCTAGTGAAACTAGTTATTCATATTCGCCCCTGTAAAGTATCACACGGGTAGATGGTAGCTGATAATTTGTCGGGTTCCAACAAGTGGAATCATTTGTGATAACGACACTATCTTATTTTACTTGACTTGCAGATTTTACATTCTAACAGATTCACACAAGAAAGAAAACTACGGAATTCTAAAAAGTGATAAAGCAGAAAGTTATATGACAAATATGTACTCGGTGGATTGTCATTGACACGACTAAGTGTGTGATATCATTCTGAATAGCACAGGAGCATTCACACCTAATTTCGTAGTTACAGCATGGAATTAGTTTTCTTGGCTTTGGCTTTTGGATGTTTCACGAGTCTACTCAGTCCGAAAAAATAACAGCCTATTACTTAGAAAGAAAAAATGGATTATTCGAACCTATTATATTCCTAAAAATATACGCAAAGTAATATATTAAGTTGGTAATTTAATATTTTTATTTGCATTCAGTAAATAACCAATTATGTATTCTATACTAGACGATTAGCGACAGCAAGAAAATATCAGTTGTTATTTTTTTCATTTTACTTTATATATTTAATATTGTTATATTAATAATGTCTGTTATTTAAAGGCAATTAAATGTCTTCTAAAATTGTAGTATAATTTCAAGAATTTATATAAAATTTATTATTAAAAGTTTTCATTTCACTCTGACGATCATAAAATTTCATTTTATGTTGGGGAGACCTCGAGGCTGATGTAGTTACATATTTCCTGGTATAGAAATGAATAGCGTTAATGCTCAATAACCCGGATCTTAATTTCCTACGTAATCAGATTTTTTACGCTTGGAAGAGATATACAGAAAATATTCATATCAATGCACTTTACAGACTCGTTTTGGACTAAGCAAATTTTGTTATGTCGTATCGTATTTCTCTTAAGAAAAAAGTGGGAAATTATAATATTGATAAATTCTTAAAATATGACGAACTAAAAATTAAATCATATTTTTACGAATTATACTCGTCATATCGTAATCACTAATATTGTGTTTTCTAAGCAGAGAAAAGAAATTATGTTAGTCTTTAAAAAGGTTCTTTACAAATTGAATAAAAAACAATATTTTTGTTCCGTTTGCCTCGTTTGATAAAACATTTCCTCGGGTATATAGATTTTTCAAATTCTGGTGGCTACTACCGATTATATTAGAACGATACTTTGTAAGAGAATATTTTGAAATTTTCCTTTACTAAATCACGCAGATATTCTTGAAGATCTCTCATGTCATTTATCGAAAATGGGCAATCATGGCTTTCGAAAAGTTTCTATCTTTTGTTCGTCAAAGTTACTGTTTGCCATCGAATGTAAACTGTTTGTATAAATGACATGATGCACCTACTTTTCGCGATTTTATTCTTTTGCGAGGCAGACCTAGCCACATCTCCGTCAACTCAGCAAGCTAGTGAAACTAGTTATACATATTCGCCCTTGTAAAGAGTCACACGTACAGATGGTTGCTGATTATTTGTCGGGTTTCATCAAGTGGAAAGAATTCTAATAACGACACTATATCTTATTTTTCTAGACTTTTACAGCTTTTACATTTTGACATATTCTCACAAGAAAGAAAACTATGAAATTCTACAAAGTGATAAACAGGAAGATAAAAGAACAAATATTTCCTTGGTGGATTATCATAGACGCGATTAAGTCGGTTACATAATTCTGACTAGCACATGAATATTCATACTTGATTTCATAGTCACAGCATGATACTAGTTTTCCTGGGATTGGCTTCCCGATATTTCACGAGCCTATGCAGACCAAACATCAGTCTATCTCTTAGGTATATATTCAAAGTAGTATGAGAAAGATACTTTATGTTGGTCAAAGTTACTATTTGCCAACGTTATTTTTGCCGTCGTTTTTAAAGACATTCATCCACATTCGCTGTGTGGGTAACTCGCTATTTCCCACCCTCTTCCGTGTCTTTAATATGCCCTATGGTTTTAAATTCTTCAAAAGCTGTTTCCTAATTAGTTGTCTCAAATTATTCAGCTGCGTCTTTGAGACTATTAAATGTAGTTTTCAAAATAACATCCTTGTAGCTTATATGCGGTCTCTTTTGTATACTCTGCATTCGTAAGCATACCTTTGTTTCTTCGGTAAATTGTTTAAAATAAACGGCACAATGAAGATTAATAATCTTATAGCAGTACTTCAATTTCTTTTGTTCCAAATGATATTTTCCGCTATCCTAATACATTGATTAGTGTCTGGATATTTTGCTATACCTTTCTCTCTCTCTCCCTCTCTCTCTCTCTCTCTCTATCATTCTCTCTCTCTTTCTCTCTCTTCATTCCCAGCACTTATTTACATCTTTTGTTAAAACACTGCACATATTGCTGTTAATTGTCTGCTGAAACATTTTATATTGACATACCCACCCAATACCTGACTCGCCTCTATTTCTGTTTCATTTGCTGAAAACAATTCATTCAACATTCTTATATGGATTAGTCTATTCTTGTATACTCGACATGTTCACTTTATAGGCATTACAGGATTTTTCCTGACTTTTCACTTGAACAGGGTTATCTGAGATTTTTTTTTCTTCTTGCTGTTAACTTTATGTTCTCTGATAATAAATGATGGTAGTACTTCTCGCCCAAATCAGATAGTGCCGTTGTACAAACTCAGATCGAAAGAAATAACAACCTTGTCGTCGTACTACTTTCTGTATTTTGTGAATTCAATTTTTTTTTCTTTTTTAATCTATCTGCATTTAAGCTGTTTATTAGCAGCAGTTGCTATGAAATGCCTTAATAACTTTTCCGGGCAAATACAGATTTTGTATATTTATTTAATGATATTTTAGTGCCGTATCCAGCCAATGGAACTGTGTAATAAAAAAAAAAACAAAAAAAAAAACATCAGTATATATATTTCTACATTTTCATTGATCACTTTGATGTCATTCTAAATATAAAAAATATATTATTTTTTGTTCAAGTGTCTTGATAAATAACACAATACGTTTGATTTCTAAATCTCATATGAAATATATTCATTAGTGTCATCATGCTTATATGGATTTCCATATGAACTTTAGCAACTAATTTATTTGATAACACTCCAATACTTCACCGCTGTTGTATATATCAGTTATTATTTAATTATCATTCATTCTCTCGCTGTTACTGTATACATTATAATCCCATTTGATTCTGCAGATTTGTTTTTCACCTTCGAAAATACCGAAGATAAATCTAAATCAGCTCCTCATAAATACATCATAACTTATTACGGAGTTACTACATCTAATATGAAAACTAACATAATTTATTTTGGAGTGCGTTGAAGTAGTTCAATTTCTAAAAATATCCTCGACATATGCCTTGTTATTAGTTACAGTTTACTGCTGAGTTAGATGAAACCAAGAAATACTAATCTTCCTCAAAATATATATGGTATGTGATATGTAAATAATTATCTTAATAGTTATTTTAAATTTTAAGCAATATGTATTTTTCCTTCTATATAAGCATTATCATACGTTTGAATTCATTACTATAATATAGAACAAAAAACAAACAGATACACATCCACAAAGAGAAACAAGTACACACAAACACACTCATGCTCATATCTATATACATAGGAGAAGTATTTTTTGTTAAACACAAGGAAATGATTTCGTGTTAAGCTTTAGAATCTGTTAAGTCTTCCTATCGGCGCCAGCTGAAATGGTTATCGTCTGATACATTCAAACATGAATAACGGGTCGGAGTTAGCGCATTAATGATAAGTAGAATTACATCTTTTACAAACAAATAGGTTTTTTTTTTATATTCTGGTGTTTCAATATATCTTTTCTATTATTATTATTATTATTATTATTATTATTATTATTATTATTATTAATGCCGAAAAGTAGTTTTGTGCTTTGCGAAAATAATAACACAGAAAAAATGTTTCCTTAAATAACATTTCCCCTTAGTTTCGTATTTATTCATTTATTTGTTAACAGAACACATCATTAAAACTATTTTATTCATTAGAACCTCATTTATATAATTAATATTCATGTTCCTGAAGATGAATTATATAACATATGAATATAATCATTAAGTTAAAGGATTTAAAAATGCACGTTTATTAAATAAATGTAATAACTTTCACTTCATAAAAAATATTATAAAACAAGTGTATATTAAAAATATATTCATAATTTAATAAGTTTCGAAAAAAAAATGTCTCTCTTGAGAAACAATAATAGTTACATCATGAATAAGAAATTATTTCCCTTTCATCTGGAAATCAAACCATCATATAAATATCTTGTACGAAGTTTATGGGCAATATCATATATATATATATATATATATATATATATATATATATATATATATATATATATATTTACTTGTTCTCACCACTGGGGGATATAATATTGGTTTAATGATATATAACGTTTTAAAATCACATTCCTATGTTTAACCCCTTTCGTACTTTTTTTATATATATATATATATATATATATATATATATATATATATATATTAAGGTTATGATAAGTACTAATTTTAAACAAGTATATTTTTTTTGATGTTACATTAGATTTCCTTAATTATCTATTTCAAACTTATATGAAACGAATGCCAAAACATTTTATATTCACACCAATTAATCTGTAATCCAACATATACCTTCGTCTGCAGAACGTAGGATTAACACCCATTCATAGGAGAAATATGTGTTTGATAAATAAATCGGTGTTTATAATAAAGTTTTAAAGAATAGTGTTTATAATTGCGCTGAAATCATGAAATATAGAAAATATGATGATAGTTTTCCAATGAAAACAAATAGAAATAGGAAGATCATTTGTTACACAACCTCATTTAATCAATTAGTCAGTCCTAAGTTACACTATAAGTTATTCTAACTGATTGATAAATATTTTCATAAAAGTAACACTCCTGCTATAATATTTAACAGAAACATATTAAAACTAAGTTATACCTCCACCAATTATCTTGAGAAGTGTATAAAATAACACAATAATAAAATTTTAAAGAAATTTAATAATGAGGAGCATAATACACGTTCCAAGGAAAATATTATTAATGATACTGGCCAACCTAATTGTAGGAATTCTGATCAATGCCCATTGTCGAACAAGTGTTTAATTAACTCTAAAGTTTAACTTTGTACTAGCTCTACAATACAGAATTCGACGATTGAAAAATTCTATATTGGTAGTACTAAGAATTATTTCAACACTAGGTGGTATCAACATGTCTTGTCCTTCATCAAGACATCACGATCTTTATATGAACCCTGTTTTCCGCGCTTGTA
Organism: Acanthosepion pharaonis; assembly: GCA_903632075.3. Lineage (NCBI taxonomy): Eukaryota > Metazoa > Mollusca > Cephalopoda > Sepiida > Sepiidae > Acanthosepion > Acanthosepion pharaonis. The sequence continues at coordinate 1,291,462 of CAHIKZ030002112.1, forward strand.
TGAAAAGCTGAAAATTATCATTTTCAATAAATATTTCTTATTGAATCAATGGAATGAATTACCAGTAAACATAGTTTAACTTATACCTTAAAATTTAATTAAACTTTAGAATTTGATTATGCTCTTTCTTATATTTTACTTAACAGCATTGTAACATATATGGCGTGTCTTTTTATTTGTAAGATTAATTTGAAATTCAATATAATTCTGTATTAAACTTCTGGTAGTATTATTGACATCATGTATGGATGTAATGGTATTTGGTTGGTATTTTAGAAATTTACATTGATGGCTTATTGTTATTAACATCTTATATGGATAATCTTATTTAACAGATGCAAATTAATTTACCAATTAATTCTATACATTTAATTATTTACTAGTTTCTTAAAGAAGCTCTTTATTTATCAAATACAAAAAATATGTAAGAAAGTCATATACCATAAAACTTGTTTACCATTTTTGCTAAATTACTCCCCGCACGTTTTTATTTCTTAAGTAATGGCATTATCTAGTTTGTATGATTTATGTATCCATTTATGCATCTGTTTATGTATGGCTGTTGTTAGCTGCCAATCTACGGGATGGACATAACCCATTTATAAAAAAATTTTTTCTAATTTCTGCTTCTTAGATTAGATTAAATTTAATGTAGGTTATATCAGTTGATCAGATTAAAACCTACAAACCATATAATCTCCTACTTTTTCTTTTATCGGAAAAAGAATTTGCATTTTGCTTTTAAATCTACATAAATCGTTCACTCGACATTAATTTGCTATCGGTTGATGACATGCATCGCAACACGACTGTAATTATGTAGCGATTTTGACACGTTTCCTGTGTAATATACTAAAATAAATAATATTGTCTGCTTTTTATTGGGCACTCTTTTAAATTATATGTTACGAACGTTGGGATTCTACTCTATCACTTGTCATTTTACATGTAATTAATTGTAACATCAGTAGTTAATAATGTTTATATATATATATATATATATATATATATATATATATATATATATATATATATATTCGACCATCTGGGTCAATTCGCCCGCAGTTGTATAGGCTTCCCAAAATCGACAAGGTTGGGGTACCATTGAGACCAGTTCTGTCAATGTTTTGATCAGCCCAACATAAGTCAGTCAAATGCCTGTCATCACTTGAGGAACCAGTGTGGCAGCGTTTAAGTGAATTTTGTATAACGGATTCTTTTTCATTTGTCTTTTTTCAGGTAAGTTCCTGTGTTCCTTGGATGTCTGTTCCTTATTCACTTGTGTCCCTCTTTTGGTAATAATTAATATTTGCTGCGATTTGCTTTATCGCAGTTTTTTGTCTCCACCTATTATTCCTGAAACTGTATTTGTGAAGTTGATGAAATTTGCCACATCGTCTGTTGAATTTACTTTTAATAATTCTATAAATAGACAGATTGAACGTGTTGCTATAGGCTCCCTTTTGGGCCCGGCACAATATTTTTGTTGGCTTACACGAGGAGAGAATATGTAGTAATGTACTTCGTCCTTAACTGTATTGTTGATATGTTGACGATACGTTTTGTTCATTTAATAATGTAGTTGAGGCTAATCAGTTTCTCACTTTACTTAATGGTATTCATCCAACGCTGAGGTTTATGGTCGAGAAGTTATCCAATTTTCAACTAGCCTACTTGGATGTTCTAGTACATCGGACATCGACAACTTTTCTCACCTCGGTTTATAGGAAACCAAGATTTGCGGGGTTATATACGCATTGTGATTCCTTTTGTCCTAGAGAACGTAAGATAAATATAATTAGAACCCTAGTTCATAGGACATAAATCATATGTTCAGAGTCTTTCTTGGATGATGAAATTAATTTTATGAAGGAAAACTTGTGTTTTATCGTATCCATACGATACTGTTCATTCGGTCATCCGGAACAAGATTGTGGCGTTCAGAAAGGTCAAAGTTTGTAGGGTTAAAAAAAGTGTCCTGTTCATCTTAGATTGCCCTGGATTGAATCCAAGTCTGAAAGCATAACAAGGCAGATTACAGCTAGTGTTCGTCGTTGTATTTTTTCTCGCCTGAAGTCCATATGATTTTCAAAACCCGGCCTAAGTTTCGTTCTTGTTGCAAGGATGCTCTCCCTCCCCATCAAATTAATTCTATTATTTATAAATATAATTGTAGTTTCAGTGCTGACTACATAGGGAGAACTACTCAACGCCTGGACATGAGAATTAAACAACATATTCCCACCACGATCTGGAATCACATCTTTGAATGGACGTGTTCCAAATACATATGGTTCCGCCATACATGAGCATCTCTTAAATAACAGAGGGTGTGCAGCTAATTTTAATGCTGATTGGTTCATTGTTCTGTCCTGGTTACACCGTCAATTTCATCTCAAGGTGCTGGAGGCACTTTATATCGGATCCCGCAAACCTTCCCTGTGTAAACAGCGTAAATGTTTCTTGGGGATCGCTGTTATTTGTCTTTATCCCTTTGTGTTCATATTTTTCTCCCTCTCCTTTTGATTACACATTTTTCTGTTGTTTTAATTCAAGTTAAATCTCACGTAGAGGTCTGAAGAGCGGGGGCGAAACCTGTTGCTTCGCGTTTAAAATGTCCTTTAATATTAAGCTACAACCTTTATTTCTGTAATTAGATTTTGTACCAAAAAAAAAAAAAAATATATATATATATATATATATATATATATATATATATATATATATATGGCGTAAGAGCAACATTTTCAAAAACACGTAAAGTGTGCATTTGTTAGGTTAAGCTCTAAACAGGTGTATCTTAGAAATGACTAAATATATCTTACTCGAATTCTCTGAGCTTTTTATATTAGTATTGGACGCTACTTGAAAGAATACAGATGTATAATTACTTTCCCAGCATACCGAAGAATATTGATGAAATCGACACATAAAAGAAAATTACATGTTCTTAATTAATTATAGGTAAAAAATCAGAAAATCATGAAGGATTGAAATACATTTCACACACACACACACACATATATATATATATATATATATATATATATATATATATATATATATATATATATATATATATATATATATTTTTCCTCTTGTGACCTCCTGATCTAGAAAAGTTGTACTAATTCAAAAGCATTTTACCCTCAACTCAAAAGTCTAATGTTATCAAGAAAGCTAAACGGCTTATCTGAAAACATGGAACATGGAACATAAGATTATTCTTTTGTTAAATGTTAAACAATTTGTGGGATCGACAATTATGGTGTACCATTAGTTGTGAAAATTTGATGCGACATCCGGTATATATATATATATATATATATATATATATATATATGTGTGTGTGTGTGTGTGTGTGTGTGTGTGTGTGTGTGTGTGTAAAAGGAAGAGGTTATAGAAGTTCTCAGTAGAGAAAAATATGTATATTAAAAAGAAGAGAGAAACCGCAAAAAGTTTTGGGTTGTTATGGGGATTTCTTTTTTAAAAAAAAAATTGATTTATTTTCCATAATTTGGATATACGTGTTTTCAGTCTCGCAACCGTCATCGGACAAAGGGTGAAGATTTCCACACATTATTAAAACTAATTAATGTTTTTCTCATGTTTTTCCATATTAGATATTCTTGATATGTGACATCCTCTTTTTTATGTGTTAGTGACCCCAATGTCTTGTTTGAACTGGCAGTGAAATTTCTGCGTGATGGGTTATAAAACAATTAAGATTGGTCCGAGAAATGGTGAAGGAGTTATCTATATTCTTATCATTTAATGGCCACTGTGTGTTCTTAGATCTATTTCCGTTTTCGTGTTTTTGTCAGCATGTGTATATATTTTTATCGCCTCTACACACACACGCATATATATATATATATATATATATATATATATATATATATATATATATATATATATATTGTGTCTGTGTGCAAGCATATGTTGCATTCCTGTTCTGTGTAAACTGATGAGCTTTTTAAGGTGACAATATTCCATATTTCAGCCTAAACTAAATTGATATACAGCCTTTGGTGTTTAATATTGAAGGAATAATTGTACAATATCACATTTTATTTTATTCGTAATTATATACCATTACTGATGTCATCATCTACATGATATGTACGGATGATATATTAACTGTGAACATAATCCAATTCACAGATAATTTTGTAATCCAGCATAAAAGATTATCAACGTTAAACAATCGAGATGATCTATCTTGCCTATATAGCTTGAATATTTTCATGATGCTTTGGAATCTACGAATATTTTGTGAAACAATGATCGATCCCTTTATTATTATTTATTTCGACATTTTGATGTCTGTTAGACAAAATCTATCCAACATTAGAGAGCGCACTCTTCCATGCTATTTAACACCGAGTTGAGTTGGAAATAGGCAGATTCGTGCTTTACAGATGACAGATATGAAAAAGGGAATCCCGCAAATTTAGTCGGAGTTTGAATCAAACCCCCGGAGCTAAAGATTATGATATCAACGCATTCACATGTTTCTAGACATTACTTTATATTCGATGACTCGGCGCTAAGATTATATTTTGTGACAAGATGCAATTTTGTCACACTGCAACATACGTACAAACACTAACACCTATCAATATAACTTATAAGTGAGATAGTCATTTGTATATATTGGTTTAAAATTAAAGGCGCACTTTCATTTCCTTTTAAAAGAAACGTTTTCTTGCAACACTTCTTTAGAAAGATTCTTTACAAAAAAAAACAGACATATAAAAACATTCGTATATTTCGAAATTGGAAAAGTGCATGAGGGTAAATAAGAAGATACGACTAAAATAATATTATTACTAAAACAACAGATTGAGGCAAATAAGCTCCTAGTGTGTATAAATAAATAAAATATATATCCTCACGAACTATCTATGAGACAGAGGTGCCAATCTATTAACACGCTAAAATTAAGTTTAAAACTAAAACACTAGATCGATGCAAATAAGGTCGTAGTGTGTAGAAATCTGAAAAAAAACATGTCCTCACGATCAATCCATGAATCACAGAAAAGGATGAAATTTTCCTTCTGCCTGCACAAAGTCATCCGATGAACCTTGAAAAGAACAGCTTCTCAAAATGGAATATTTAGCCGATCGAGCCTTGCACAATATCCTAAACTCGTCGTCGGAATATTTCAAAGTGCAAGCGCAGATTGTTTACCAAATGGAGTCCAATCTCTGACTCACAAACCATATGTTCTTGTTATTTTTTTCGACGAATATTTCTGAAAAAGTGTTAGGCGAAAAGGGGCTGCTTTTAAAGAGAAAAAAGGGGTTCCGTCAGTTTTAAAACAATATATAAATTCTGTTGTATATACGTTTTGTATAAACAACACCTTATATATATATATATATATATATATATATATATATAATTTGGCGATTGTCGCATTTAAATTTTTTGAAGATAAAAAGGAGTTCCACAGACGGGAAGGACAGAAAATAAAACGTCGCACTAAAAGTAAGTGGCGGTTATGATTTCAACGCTAAACAGGTGGGACATACATTCCAATCCATTAGCACGCTTAAAGCTTAAATTAATGCAGTCAGGGCACCAGGAAATATATATATATATATATATATATATATATATATATATATATATATATATATATATATATATGTGTGTGTGTGTGTGTGTGTGTGTGTGTGCGTGTGTGTGTGTGTGTGTGTGTGCGTGTGTGTGCGTGAGTTCATGTTTTGCGTGAATAAAAAGAAGTCATACAATTATTTACAATAACAATATGAAAATGAGGCCTGTTCGTTTAAATTTTATAAGTATTATTAAAAAGCAACTCAGCTTATTCGCAGTTTTCTTTTTTTCAAAATGGCGTCTGCATAACGTCGACCTTTTTAACTTTTACTTTCCTATTTTTTCGGTTCACATTAACAATAGAATACGGCAAGTTGCCTCAAGGAAAATGTTTAGAAAGTAATAATTATCATAGAGAAAATGCAATATGTTAGTTGGACGCGCTCCAAATCCTAAGATAGAATCATGCTCGTCTGCATCAGACAACAAGTCAGACAGAATTAAACACATTTCTAAATCCGTAGATACAAGCTCGCACACACACACACACACACACACACACACACACACACACACACACACACACACACACACACACATATTTATATATATATGAAAGATTAAATAATATAGTTTTTAGAAATGCTATATTAAGTATTTTTTAGAAATGTTATTTTAAAAGGTAAAAGTGTTCCCTATCCGAAATAGAGCGTGTGTAAATAAAATAGTGGACGCTGATGTTAACACCGACTGTCGACAGACCGTTTTTTTTAGATGAACACAAAATTCAGGCTATTTGTCTCGGTTTGCAATTCGACTATTGATATATGCTGGCCAGTGGTTCATTATGGATACTGAGATCTGTTATTTCCCGTTTATCGTGTTATCGTAACGGATATGGGATAGGTAAGAACGTTGATATTTTAAACTATTCCAGAGTTTATTACATAGAAATATTTATGAGCCAGCGATCGCTATTTTATAGCTATTCTATAGTCTTTTTTATTAACGTTTACCTTTTATCTCAATATTTATTACTCATTAGGTATACGTTTTACATTTATACCATCATTATTCACTGTGGTTTATTATTAGTGAATTTACTTAGTTTTGCTTATGTGTTTTGACCATGTTCACCATAGTCTATGAAGACAGAATACAGGGCAGTATGTAATCTGTTCAATGAAACAACGTTAAAGATTAACACTCACGAACAAAGGTTGGCAATTAGTATTCGGGAAAAAATAAACATGGCCGCCTTTATACACGTTGCATTGAATATTTTGAGCCTTCTGATTGGTTAAACCTTCTATTGGTGAACTATAAAATGAAAGAACTCATTTTGGCTGGCTCACTAGTACACCAAGATACCCCAAAACTCCAACAATGTGTGCATTCGTACAGCTGCTTAATCAGTTTAATAGTGTCTTCGTCGATAGTTTAAGATATTGGTATTTTAAAAATCATATTATATTATATGCATTATGTTTTGTGAATATATTTACATTTTCGTTTGAGAAAGTTTGTGCAATATATATTTAATTTTGTTTACGAGGTTCAACTGAAAAATTCATAAGCTGGCCAAGATACTCGCATGGAATGTGACTAAATGTGATTTTTTAACATAGTCCATATTGCGCATTTTTTTCCGCCGGTGTTGTAGTGCTTTGAAACCATAGGTAAAGAAGCTTTAGTCTTGTTGGTCAAAATTCGCGAAGATCAGATATAATGTCATAATCACTGCGATGCTCTTTCTCAGACAAAAGTTTTTTTTTTTTATTTTGATGATAATCAGATGACGCCAAATAAGAAGAAGATAAAGCGGGATAAACAGATATACGCCACAGTCACGCACCTGCTCAGCAGCTATTGAAAACACATTCCAATGACTAAATAGAAATATATAAATATTTTCTATCCAAAAGATGAAGCGTCCTGGGTATGACGATAAACTACGTCAGCGTCCCGGGTATGACAAAAAAACTACGTCCAACAGCAAGGCCTCTGATAATACGTTTTTGAAAAAATAATGTTGCCACTGTAATTAAAAAAGAAAAATAGTACCAGCTATAGGTTTTAGAATAGAATTGCCGGCTATACGTTTTTGAAAATAATATCACCAGATATACGTTTTGGGAAAAACAGTATTACCTGCTATACGTTTTTGAAAAAATAATATTACTATCTATAGGTCTTTGAAAAAAAATATTACCAGCTATAAGTTTTTTAAGAAAAAAGATATTAACAGAAATAGATTTTTGAAAAAACAAAAATATTACAAAAATATAATGCACCATTGAGGTTGATGTGCCGTAAAAAATGTCTATATTTCTAAGATGTGTAGAGAGAAAAATATAATAGTTGAAGAATTAACACGAGATATTATATACACTATTTTCATTATTCGGACTATTGTCCTCATATTTGTCGCCATATTTATTACAATGTTTCGGCCGTTGTACACTCCGGGGTTCTTCAGGTAGTTGGAATGTTGAACTGAACCCTTTATTTCGTTCACCGGGGTAGACTGTTCTAGTTCCACGTGCCATGTCCTATTCATCTAGTCAATCATGCAAGTCTATGCATAAATACATATTCATAAACTGTGTATTGAAAGTCGTCTTGAACGGGCACACTTTGAAATCATTTAAAACTAACAAGGTTACTAACATTGGATGTGCGCTGTTTCGGATATTCTCTAATGACCTCCACAATGTCATCAGTACCCATCTACGTATCTATGCATTTTACAAAACAATTTACACCGGTCTTAATGGCAAATACAAGAGACACGACAAAGTAAACCTGGTAGCTTCTTTCGGAAAGAACCCCCAATCAGTGGTTAATTGAGACAGATGGTTTATAAATGTTAACCCATGCAAAATAAAACTGGTTTAATATAAACACAACAGATAAACATTTCTGCCTGCCATCAGTACGGCTGATTCTAAACTGAAGCAGAGCAACACGGTACGACTACTTGGGATCACGTTTAACACTGACAAGAATCTGAGCCATTCTATGGAATCAAATGTTACGTTTATTTCTAGGAAAATTGTTTCACACTATCGTGCTGGAAAACATAAATGTCATAATCCATCTTACAAATTTATAAATCTACAATTCATTCGTGCATTGAATACTGCAGTCATATCTGGTGTGGTGCACCTGCTCTATATCTTGGGATTTTTGACAAAATCTAAAGGTGTGTAATGTAATCGATCTTGCCAGGCATCTCGACTTTCTCACCGAAGCAATGTGACTTTCCGATGTGTTTTCTACAAACATTTTCATGACATCTATTGTTGGTGTCATTTTATATATGAAGCGTGCTACGAGATTCGAAATTAAGAATCACGGTTATCCTGTTTAATTAGCAGGATGCAACCGTCACTTTTATTATAACATTTGGATTTCTCGCAATGTTCACCTGTGGGACTCCATTCCGATTTATTATTCACGGCCACCTACAAAATTCAAGAAAAATATATATATATATATATATATATATATATATATATATATGTATTAAGTAATTCATCGAGTATAGGAGGAAACTCAACAGGATGCAAAAATTATGGGACAGCCGTTTCGTTCCTCCTATATTTTGTGACTCATCACCAGTGCGCATCCACTACGAAACGGCTATCAAGTGCTTTCTGCATTCTGTTGATGTTTCTTTCTTGACTCGATGAATTAATTATAATTATCTCAAATCATCCTAATTTATATCACTTGTATATCCTTGCTTGAACCGGTTTATAATGCTCTGGACTGAGCGCGGCTTGGGGATAGTAGCCGTGGGGACACAGTCCTATAGTCAAAGAGAAACTCGGATGAGTTCCACCACGGAATATGTGATCGAGCGGCACTATATCAAGTCTGATTCGCTACCTCATCGTTCCCGAGGCCCGTTGGAACAGTTGATATGGCGTTTGCCAGATAACGTAATTGTCCGGGTTTCAATACTGGTTAGTGGATGCGCACTGCTGATGAGCCCCACAATATTGGAAGAAACGGTAAGTAATTAAATTAAAAGCATTAGATCCATTTCATCCTCAAGCGAATTTTGGAGTAACTTTTAAAAAATTCAAAATTCGATTGAGGATGAAATGGGAATAATGCTTTTAATTTAATTGCAAAATTAAATCCGGGGCTTTTAGCTTCTATTTTTGAAACATGGTTAGAACTGTCTAGCGGAAAAAAACATATTTTAAATCAATCAATTTATAATATTAATGCTCTGTAAATTTACATTGAGCACTATTTTGTAAAAATAAAATATCTATAAGAAAACCAGATTATATATCTTACTGTTCTTTCTTTATATATATATATATATATATATATATATATATATATATATATATATATATATATATGACGGTGTAACAGCAAAATTGTCCAAATAATGTTACGGCATGATTATCAAACAAATAAAATGTTTGATATCTGAAAACTTCTAAACTAATTGACTTTCTTTTTTCCAGGTTTTCTGATAATACGATTGGCAATTTTGACATCGTTTCTTGTAAGAATCATCAAAAACACGTTTATGGTCTTCAGATGCAAAGAGAACAGATTAAAATTGTTTTGTGTCAGTACCACTGTCTCAAGTGAGCAATGTTGAGAGGAAAAAGGTCATTCAAACCTTCAGTAATGCCACTAACATTCATACTATGGCTTCAAGAACCATTAAGAGAAGGGCCAATAAGTATGAAATTAGGAAACACTAGAGAGGAAAACTGGATTAAGAGGTCACAACAGAAAGATGCACCATCATTTCAACTTAGATCTAAAGAGGTAAATAAGAAAATATAAAACTCATTTCATAAGAGGCTTGGCAGATCTGTTTCAGGAATGAAAGTCCAAAGATTATTGAAAATAACTTTAAAATGATATCGTACGAGAAACCTGTGAGGCACATTTTAATCCAGTACAGAAGGTTAAAGATTCAATATCATCTTGAATATGTTGAAAAATGACCATGGAATATATATATATATATATATATATATATATATATATATATATATATATATATATGCAGTGCTGTTCGATAAAACTGACTCACCTAATTTTTTAACTCAATGTTCTCTTCTCCGATGAAACGAAAGTTGAGCTAAATTCAAATGATAAGCGATCTAGAATCCGAAGAAGCTTTGAAAGCTCGTTGAATTTAGCAGTAAGTGCTGTCAAGCTTCCGTTCAGTATAATGTTCTGGGGATGCTTTTCTTTTCATTGAAATGGTTTCTTAAAATCTATTGAAAAGACCCTCAGGAACAAGCATTAATGAGAATTTTAGAGTCTTGTTTGTTCCCTTCTGTGGAAAGGGTACAAATCGACTCCTCCAAGCTCATTTTTATGCAGGATAATGCTCCCTGTCGTAAATCAAAATTGATGAAGAAATACTTTGATGAAAAGCAGGTGAGTGCTATGATTTGGCCGTCCCAATCTCCTGACCTCAACTCCATACAAAACTTATGGAACATTATAAAGTACAGGCTCTCGAGAAAGCAGTTGAGCAACAAAGTGAATTTGATTGTGAATTTCATATCTGAATGGAATTCAATGCTTGGAGATGAGATTTGCCAGAATCTAATCAAGTCAGTGCCAAAAAGGGGTGAAAAGTTTATTCAAAATAAAGGAGGACCCATAGATTATTAAATATTTCGAACTATATTACCAAATATAAATAAATTATACCTCTATTATTCTTTATTTAAAGCTGTTCAGCTATGTTTCTAGTGATTACTAGTTGCAGGAAATATGTGAGTCACTTTTTTGCACAGAGTTTTTCCCTAAATCTCATTTATATCCAAAATTATAATTATCAATGCAATACCTTAGTGTGAGTAAGCTTTTTTACTAGGTTGTCAAGAAGGGTCTTTATATTAGTAAGATTAAAAATTAGTTTGAACCGAAAACCATAGGCGAAAAGAATTGTTTAAGAAAAAAAAATCGGAGGAATCACTTTTATTGAACAGTACTATATATATATATATATATATATATATATATATATATATATATATATATGTAGAGAGAGTGAGAGAGAAAACGAATATATAATATAGAGAATGAATATATATATACATAGAGTGTATATATATATATATATATATATATATATATATATACATAGAAAATATATATGTATATATATATATAAAAATATATATACATGCGTAGAGTAAGTATTTATATATAGATACATAAATAGAGAATATATATATACATATATATACATATATATATATATATACGTAGACACAGAGTATATATATATATATATATATATATATATATATATAAATAGCTATATATGTACATAAATAGAAAATATATGTATATATACCTTCATACATTGAGAATATATACATATATATATATATATATATATAAATATATATATATATATATAGAGAGAGAGAGAGAGAGAGAGAGAGAAAGAGAGAGAATGAGCCTTTGAGAGATAAAGAGATAGATAGAAAGATAGACAATGTGATTGTAATAGACATATATGCCAACTCTTAGGATGTTCAATAAAAGAACTTATCTCAAATGGAAATTACAAGAATTTGGCAATTCAATGTCGTCGTTATATGCGTATAAATTATCATGTAAATAAATACAATAATGTGATATTATTTTGTAACATAATATCTTTAGCAAACATCTACTGAATGCCTATAAGTGAGACTGGGAAAATGTAGATGTGTAGTAATTGAATTAGTGAAAATTGAGATTAACAATTTTAATTAAAAACAGTCGATTATCATCTTTTGAAGTTTTCCGACATTCGCTTAATTAATGCTTGGGCGATCGTTAAACATGTTAATTTACATCTCCAAAGGAGGATATTTACTTTGAGATCAAATATATTCATGTTGAATGTAACAATATCTATGTTCCGCGACATATTTCAAAAATTGAATATTGATCGAAATGTTTTTAAAAGTAGAATTTTTAATATACTTATTGATATAATATTTTTAACACAAATTTACTGACATGTTTCTATGTACTTTTCATTTTGTGTGTTATGTGATTGATCTTGTATCATCGCAAGGCACAAGGATAATTTTGAATAAATTAAGCGTAATCCATAAATCCATTAAAAACTTATCTATCTATCTATCTATCTATCTATCTATCTATGTCCAGAAAATTAATTCCTAACGCTTACCTACTAATCATTCTATCTATCTATCTATCTATCTATCTATCTATCTCTCTCTCTCTCTCTCTCTATATATATATATATATATATATATATATATATATATATATATATATATGCATAAAATTTCATCAGCCACATTGCCTTTAATATCACCGTCGATCTCTACGACACCAAGCATTAATTACACTGTTCATAAGCTGATATATCTACACAACCACATGTACTACATAAATATAACAGCAATAGTAATATGTGTAATGAGTATGGGCGTCAAATATATTTGTTGAAGGAGCAAACGTGATTAACCATTCTCAGAAGAAGTGAAAGAATTTCCTTCGACTTGAACCTAAATTAAACTCGTACTCTGAGACAAAGTATTTTTACTTCTGGTAAGTAGCGATCTCACTTGAAAGGAATCGGTCAGTATAAAATCATCACTTTAATCCATTGCCAAGCAGAATCACCCAAAGAAGATTGAGGTTCTTTCTGACAAGGAAACATTTCTATTTATGTTGGCTTTTATCCCCCCTTTAATCTACTGTAAGCGTTTTATATGGACTCGTTCGAAGGATGTTCAAGTAAAGCATTTCGTCACAGTCGACAATTCCTAAGCCTTTCATAATTCCATTCCATTGACAAAACCGGTGAAATGTCGTAACGAATTGTCCATTCAATCGTGCACCCAATAATTTCCGACCCTTTCAAACTCACTTCTTCCTTTAGCGGGCGTTCAATAGAAGACGTTTCAATCAACATATCTTGAGACGAGACTTCCAGGTACTTCCTGTGTGTGACCGTTGAACATTTCCCTTCTTTTTGCTTAAATTTTCTACAGTTTATCCGACATTCGTCTACTAAAAAATAACTATTTATGTTCGCCATTCAGATAATCAGTTCGGTCGTGTAAAGCATATTATATCAAACTCATCACGCAAGAGTAAATTTGCGAGAATATCATTCCTAAATTCTAAAAAAAAAGGTTACGATGGCCATTTCGATATCGTTCATTAAGTAATCACAGAACAAAAATAAATTTTATTTTTGAGATATTAACTAAACTTTTCAGTTTGGTTTGGTTTGTTTTACGGCATATCAACCTCAATGGATTATTTAATGCCGACAAAATTTTTATAGATGTTAATATGTTTTTCTACAAAAATCTATTTCTGGGAATATTTTTCCTTGAGGAAATCTATAGCTGGTAATATATTTTTCAAATAATGTATAGCTGTTTGTGTTGCTAGTAATGTTTTTATTTAAATAATGCTGATAATAATTTTTCCTTCAAAAATTATTGCTACTAATATTTTTTATTAGAAAGTATTTCTGGCAGTAAAACCCATTTTTACACAAGTTTGGGTCTCAATTATTTGATCATAGCTGGGGCCCCAACGGCTGCTACCACCCCGGGTTAAGGTGGAACTGGGAACGACAGCATTTAAGAGCTGGCCCCGCGCTCCTCAAAAACTTATGATCAGAGGCCTTGCTGTTAGACGTAGTTTATCGTCTTGACCCGCATGGCAAAACATTTTAAACACGGATTTATAATAAAAGAGAAATTATAATAATGTTAAGATCTTTGAAGTGGTTCGGAAAAAAAAAATCAAAATGTACCACTTTTCTATATCAACAATCAAAACTAGGAATAAAGACTGAAAGTTTTTTTTTGTTTATTTTTTTTTGCTCCTACTCACTACGCAAATAATGATCAAATTATAAAAATGCGAATCTTCATCGGAATAATTAGTCACCCCTTTGTGTGACCCCATATAAAACACACAGACACAGACATAGACACAGACACACAGACACACAGACACACACACACACACACACACATATATATATATATATATATATATATATATATATATATGTATATATTCAGTATCTATCGAGAAGTTCTTCGCACCACGCTTCTTTATGTCAGAATCGTAGTCGCCATACAGGACGCACATAAGTCAATTGATGTTTTTCATAAACGCTGACTTCAATCATTATGCAGTTATACACGGCATGACTCTGATCTTTTCTTCAAATGTGGCAACGCTGGTAATGACTTCTTTTTGATGCAATCACAGTTCAGATGGGCTGGTCATGTCTTCAGAATAAGTGAAGATCGGATGCCAAAAAAATATTTATAGCCAACTTTTTCATAGTAAGCCGTCCTTGGTTAAATTTCAAGGATAAACATAAATACAATACATCCCTAGAGAAGAATTTAAATTTGCTGTGAAAAAACGAGCAAACTGGAGAAATTTCTGCTACCGAGTTTAACTAACATTGAAAAAGAATCGTCTTAACGATCTGAGAGAATTAAGAACCAACAGTAAAACTTGGTCCAATACATCAACCCATATGACGGTCGAAACTTTAGTTTGCCCTTCGTGGATTTATTTGCAAAATCCTGTGCAGGATTGTTGTCTCATACGAAACATAAACATAAACACTGAACTGAAAGAAACTCATGAGTCGATAACGATGGAGAGTCCGTCATATATATATATATATATATATATATATATATATATATATATATATATATATATATATATATATATATATATATATACATATATATATATATAAACACGCATATGCACATGTACATACGCATACACACGCATATATATATATATATATATATATATATATATATATATATATATATTGTTGCATGTTTCATTAAATAATATAGACAAGTTGTGCCTATTTATTTTAAGTAAGTTCCTTTTCATATTGTATGATAAGCTTAAGAACATTATCATTGAAAGACGAAATGAAATCACCATATTGATACATGTTTAAATTCAATCAACGCTTCCCGCTTACATAAGCCATTACCAAAGATGACAATTACATTTCAATATATCAAAAAATACACGGAAGAAACAATAATGATAGTCTGTTTTTGTTGCATGAAAAATTTCAAAACAACAATAAACTCGTGTATACGAGACGCGGAAACGAAAATCGCATCGCATCTCGTGACGTCAAACATGACCATGCGAGAGTGAAAACAAGAAGTATTATATGAAGGACGCCGTTAGTATAAACCAATGGATTCTGTTACCAATTATAGGTATTTAAGAATGTTTTTGGAGATTTCATAGTTTATATTGTTCAGTTTAAGATTTAACAGTTTTATGCATGTAGTTTCAAGAAATTTTAGTTTTTGTTTATTGTTTCCATGTTTAAGTATAGTTGTGTTTTAAACGAGGATTTTCCGGAATTGTGTATGCGGCAAGGCATGTTGTTTTAAATGCCTAAAAATATTAGAGTCCTCCTTCAAAAGTAGTGTCAAGCGTCGTGAAAGCGAGTTTGTAGTGTGACCAACATAAATATTATTTAATCCATTGGAGATATAATCTCCCAAAGGACACTTAAATTTCTAAACTATGTTGTTTTATGTTGTTTTTTACTAATCTTATCAGACAATATGAAAGGAATTTACTTTAAATAAATAGATACAACTTGTCTATATTATTTAATGAAACATGCATTAAGGAAAAATTGCTAAAATAAATATATATATATATATATATATATATATATATATATATATATATATATATATATATATATGAAAAAAAATACGGAAATTATATATATATATATATATATATATATATATGTCTCCGTATTTTTTTACCCAAAACTTCTTTAATTCTGTTTTTTTTAATCTTGGTCGAATATAGATGAATATTATTCTTCGTTCACTCGTCAGTAGTTTATCATCACCCGTGGAGTCACATTTGGTCTTTTGAAACACAATTGCCATTGTGCTGCGATTCGTAGCATGATTTGTTTTCTGAAATCTCCTGTAATAAAAGAATATATAGCCGTACTCTGTATTTAGTAAACTTTGAAATTAAATGTTACGGACAGCAGAATTATACTTCCTTTGTCTATTATATATATATATATATATATATATATATATATATATATATATATATATATATATATATATATATATACTCCATACAGAAATTATCACACTCTGAAAATTGATTACTTGTTGAAATAGTGCCTTGAGGATGAGAGAATGTTATCACATATATTTGTAACGTTTTGAATTTTGACTTAAGAGTGAAATGAGTTAAATATATTTATTTGAATTTTTACTGTCTTGTTTTCCTTTTTATGTCTTTTTATAAATTCTAACTTTCCTTGTATGTCTCATTAAAATTAGTGAAGCTTTCCTTGCTTACGACAGAAGAATATAATTTGTCTCGGAGCAAAACTTGTCGCTGATTGTACACAGATGCTTCTACGGTTGCTGCAAAAATTCGTCTTCAAAGTCATAAGAAAATCACAATCTATCGCAATGTTATTGTTTATTTACCAGTTCTGGCAATTATAGCTAAATACAGGAAGCCAGCAAAGAAAACGAAGAATTATGAGGAAAGTAGACGACAATCTGTATGATATGGTATAGAAAATCTATTAAAACTTGTTCTCGAAATTGCACACCAATACGAGAGATACTGTAAGAATTGAAATCCGCCAGTTAGATTTTCAATTGGCCTGATTCAAGGGGAAATCTCCGAGACGATACTCAAAAAATCCTGATCAACCGAAACTTATCTGAACAGATGAAACACACCTTATTTTTGATGACTCTAGCAGCGGAGTCTTTATTTTAATTTATTTATTATTATTTATATACGATTTATATCGCGATATACGACACTTACATACAACTATTTTCGGTTACATGCTATGACCTGCAGTTGGTTTCCATTGTGTGGGCCTCTTTTTCTGCTTACCAAGCTCTTTTATGTCATAGACAAACAACGATTTTCTCTCCTTTAAGGCACTTGGCAATTTTTCTCCCATGTCTAATGTCCCCACTCCCGTTCCGTCAGGGTATGATATCTAAGAACAATTAATAGAAGAGCTTAATAACATAGCTACCAATATGGAGAGAGGAAAGCAATGCGCTTGGCCATTTGATAAACAACATTTTTTTCCATCTCTAATAAAATCGTCCACCATGAATCAGATTTTGGGGAACGGTGTCAAGAAATGTGTACGCTGGCAACACCCAATTATTCAACAGTGTATTTGGTTACATTAGAGAAAATCCCTAAGTATTTTCTATAAATTGGTAAACATCAGAGACACATTATCGGATTTAGATTTGCTAGGCAAATGATGCAAGGAAAAAGTACATCATCGTTATGTTAAATGATGAAGTGGAAACTTTTTACTAATTTATTTAAGATGAATCAATACGTATTCTTTTTCGTACACATCATAAATCAGTTTGTTTTAAAATTTTACTATAAAAATGACACGATAATTTTACATGCATACAAACAATATTTAAAAATAATTTGTAAACATGTTACAAAGATCTCCCATAAATGTAGATCAAATTCACTAAAAGTTATATATATATATATATATATATATATATATATATATATATATATATATATATATATATATATATATATACAAGTGTATGATTGTGTAATGGTGTAAAAGATTGTGCAAATATTTCCTGTCTCGTCATTTTTTTTGTGTCTGTATATATGTAAATATGTCTGCGTGCATATGTATTATAATCTGATTGTGTTTATATTGTCTTTTGCAAGATGTCATAATCCCATGTATACACTTGTATCTCATTAAGTTAAGGGCAGTTGATCTTAAAGTTTATTCCAACGTAAATTCCATAGGAACAAAAGGAATAGAGTAACACATGTATTTTTTTTCTATTTTCCTCAATAATTTTAAAATTTTTAAGTTAATATAGATTAAATTTACATTTTTGAAATGGGTAGTTTTTAATTATACTTTCCAATTTTATCGTACAATTTAATACTTATTAGTTAAAATAAATTCTATTTTAGTATAAACCTAACTTTAAAGCATTTAATAGTTATTATAAACTTCATTGTCAAGTTTTTTTGAATTCTCTTATACTTGTATTTTGATTGGTCATTTCAGCTCATGTAACAGCTTTTCCCCTTACGAGGAGTGGTTAATTTGAACCTTTTAAAACCTTTATTCTACAATCTACATTCAACATCATCACTTGATAAGACACCAGAGATGTTGAAACAAAATGGCTATTCTAGTAGTGATTTTATAACTTATGTATGTTATAATTTTTAAATAAATAATTCTCTCTCTCTCGCTCTCTCTCTCTCTCTCTATATATATATATATATATATATATGACAAGAAAATCTGATGTATGAAAAAAGACTAACATATCTTTTAATAATGATTTTTTAACTCTGGTAATTAGAATATTAATAAATGGTTAGAATATATCGTAGACATCTGCATCTTGTAGTTTGTTTTCATTCATACTTATCCAGTTCACCGTTTCAATGTAAAAGCAGAATTGATTACACAATTCATATTGTTCGGACAATCGTCATCATCTTTGTTGCCATATCTATGACAACGTTTCGGCCGTTGTACGCTTCAGACTTCTTCAGGTGGTTGGAATGTCGAACTGATCCCTTTATTTCGCTCGCTGGTGTAGAATGTTCTACTTCCTCGTGTCATGTCTAATGGACGTCAGTTATCTGTTATCTTCTGTCAATTCCCCTCTCAAAGTTCTCAAGGAGACATTACACAGTGGATAAAGGCGTTGGTTAGATCCAGTGACAGGACCCAAAGTGTTGTGTATTCAAGTGTTTCTCCATGCAACATGTACAATGAGTGCCAGCCGATTTATTTATTTGATGTTTAGATGAAAATAACTTTGAGCAAAAGTACAAAATTTGTTACAATCAAATACAGAAAAGATAAAACTTTCCAAGATGTTTCTTCATCTATGTAAATATAATGTCAATCAGCATGACTGGAAAATGTTACTCAGATTTTGTTATACGTGCAGCAATTAGTCAATATTTAATTCACAATATTTGACGAATTTGTTATTATTTTTCCGGGGTTATTTTGACATGATATGATGTAATTTGAAATAATAATTCAGGTATAGAATTTTTTTATTTAAAAAAAAAAATGAAAAAAATAAATAAACATTCAAGGACTTTTAAAGAAATAACATTCGTTCTTTACGTAATTTAATATAAACAAATTGTGAACAAAATCCTGTTTGCATTAAAAGTTACTTTATCAAAAAATAAATTAAAACGTATTAAAATAAAATTAAAAAAAAATGATTAATTGACGTCTAGTAAATTCAAAATTGAAAGTAAATTTTCATTCACCCTGGACGATTGTAGTTCCTGTTTTTAAACTTCCAAAATATGAATAGTCAAGGAAAATGCAAAGCAAATTAAATATTAACAAGAGATTCCCGAAGAATACTTCAGAGTCATGCTAGGAATATTTTCTATTCGCTACATTTTCACAAAGCGAAACTCAGAAGTATTTTCATCTGAACAAAATAAACAAATGCCATTCCCTGTGAATATAGGCAATGAACAATGAATTGAAGAAGTTCTCCTTTAATATTTACATTTAACGCTATTTGTAGGCCAAGACTGATAAGACATATGGGAGTATGCAAGTTATGTTTTGAGGATGCCAAGAAAAGGAATCCTTTCAAATGTTAACAAATGAACGGGATCACTCCTTATGTATAGACGAAGTTAGATGGATAGAAATGCACACACAGACACATAAGTAATTTATTGTAAATATATATTGTTTGTAAATATGTATATTTGAGTAGCTCTAATGTTGATCTTAACATCGCATAATAAAATATTCTCATTTCTTGAAAAATGTAATAATAAGCAAAATAAACTTAATTCCCAAAATAAGGGAATAGACATTATATATATATATATATATATATATATATATATATATATATATATATATATATATATATATATATTTAAAGGGAAGAGATTATAGCAGTTACTGTTATAAAAAAAAACCTTTACGGTTAGCCTCTTTCTGTTTTATATATATATATATATATATATATATATATATATATATATATATAGGTGTGTATGTGTGTGTTTGTGTGTTGTCGGTGTGTCTTTCTTATCTGTGTGTGTGTGTGTTCCTACTTGATTTCTGTCAAAAGCCTACGATAAATTTTTTGAAAGATGAAAAGCTCTTGGACAAAGACTAAAATGTACTGTTATGTAATAACAGCTTGCGTTAATGCAAAGCATACTCGGAGAGAAAAATATCATAT
Organism: Acanthosepion pharaonis; assembly: GCA_903632075.3. Taxonomy (NCBI): domain Eukaryota; kingdom Metazoa; phylum Mollusca; class Cephalopoda; order Sepiida; family Sepiidae; genus Acanthosepion; species Acanthosepion pharaonis. The sequence goes on from CAHIKZ030002112.1 coordinate 1,312,365, forward strand.
AATATTTACAGTGATTCTGATCATAAGTATTTCCGTTGTACGTCATCCTTAGATCTGAAGGACTCTTCTGCATTTAAATTATTTAACGTACAAACAAGTTTAAAACGCATATGCTTCTAATCTTAGACATTATAATTCGTACGGATGTGGATTATATATATTTATAGTTTTAATGTGTGCTATATTTATGTGGTAAAGTGTTGCCTCTGAATGTTAACTTCCATGTTCACTTGCATGTATATATATATATATATATATATATATATATATATATATATATATATATATATATATATATATATATGAATATATATATTATTATTATTATTATTATTATCATTATTAACATTATTATTATTAATAATTAATTAATTAAAGAATATCAAAAGTATTTTATAAAAGTGAATGTGAAACAATCCCCTCTGTTTCTGTCAATGGGCCAAATTTTCAAAGCTGACATATTTCATTCAACGAATTATTTGTAAATAATATGAAAAGGGAACTTTTTAAAAAATTCGAAATTAATGAAAAAGATTTCATGAGATTTTATACAATTAACCAAGAAATCTAAACTAAAATAATTATATTCAGAGAAACATATTTATATCTAGAGTATGTTAGATTTATTTATTAATATTTAGCAGGATATGAATGTACTTTAAACTAAGGAAAACTTAGTTCGGTGTTAATTACATATATTCAACAAATTCTATAAATAATATTGAATAAGTTTCTGGTTCAGAACACTTTTAAAACGTTTTTCAAAATTATCGAAAAAATGTTTTAAAATTAAATGTAAATTATTATAAGCTTTTTCTATTATCATCTAAGAAAATTTAGTTAAAACTTAAGAGATTTGAATAAATGATTATTAATGAAATTCAGATAAACATCTTTATATAGGTTAAATTCCTAAAGTCCTAAATCTTTATGTGTTAGATGTATTTATTACGATTTAGCAGGATATGCATGTACTTTAACCTAAATTAAAGTTAGATCGGTGTTAATCCCCTAGTATATATCTGTTAAGTTTAAAAGTTTTGTTAAAGACGTATTTAATATTAATTTAAAGGAGACCCGTTTAACTCGATTACCGCGTAGCATCCAACTTGGTCAAAAATGCACATATACGCACGCATATACACACACACACAGAGATAAACACACACACACATACACACACAAGCAAGCAGACACACACACACACACATATTTATAGGTAGATATATTTATTCTTCACCCTTAACACATACATTGCAACAAAGATAGTGAACATAGAAGTGGCCTGACGATTGCGTTTAGCATGAAACATACTGTCGCCTCACTTTTATCTTTACACACGCTCTATCTCTGATACTGAGCACTTTATCCCATAAATATAGGACATCTTAAGACTATATTTCTTCATATATATATATATATATATATATATATATATATATATATATATATATATATATATGGCTTTAAACGAAAACCTTTCCTCGTACGCTTGAAATATACATGTCTACTCAGTTTCGAAAAATTTCTAAAGAAGTTATATTATGTTACTCATGAATCCTACACATTTTATTAATTAAACATTATTTTTAGTCTATAACCATATTTCAGTAGACGGTCAGTTTATTTACTGAACAGTATATTTACTTTTTAATAAAGAAATACGCGCATGTGTGGGCCTGTGTGTCTGTGTGTTGACAGCGAAGTAGAAAGATTTGGAAACACAACGCGTTTTATGTAATTGAATAATACATTGTTTTGAAGCAGTCATAATGTGTTCATATTAATATTCTGAATATATAATCGCAGATGGTCTATTTGCTCGTAATTAAGAGCGTAGCCATCGCAGATATTCCACAATTGCCGTATAATAAAATGGAATTAGATTTCAAAAATTTATACAAGGTGAAGTTGAGTACACGAAATTAGATTATTTCAGATTAGATTAGATCCGATTTAGATCTTATCAGAAATCAGATTTAACGTCAGGATAGTAATTCAAATTTCTATTTCAGCAGTGTATTTAAAATAGAAATGATTATTCTATACTTTCAACAATGACATACAAATGCAGTTACATAATGTTAGCGGCTAATGGCGGAATAACAAAAATAGCGTCAAAAACGATTATAATAATTCATGCAAATATACAACATATTTCACAAAGGGTATAACTAAGATGAGTGGAAAATATGAAAGGAAATTACGAATATTTTTTACCTCATTGAATATCTCTAAAACAGGAAATGCTTTAAAATGGATGCGAATAAACCTTGAAATATAAAGTTATCAACATATTTTCATACATATTTAACATGTGAATATTTCTAAACATGTACTAAAAGCTGGATTCGACGTGTTTGCTTTAAAAATAAAACTGATAAGAATATGTTTAAGACTATAGCAACATTATTAATTATGAAGATTTTTACTTTCTACTCAGTCCGGCCTTTTGCATTTTGCATCAGTCTGTTAATATAAGCCGAAGTTTTTTTTACTTCAACATCTGCTTCTATCTAACTGCATCTTGTGTAAATGAAAATGTAATTTTAAAGAGCATTTTTCAACTGCTGCTAATTAAGATAATCTCTTAAAAATATAACCGGCAAAGTGTGATTTTTTTTGAACGATACGACCAAAACGATCTTTGCACACGAACGATAACCACAAATTGATTTTAACCAAGAAGAAATTTTATTTTATTTTACAAAATGAATAAATAATAAATAAAAATAAATTTATGTTCATACAAATTGAAGATAATTTTATGTGGACATATTTTATAGAATATTGAATAAAATATATCCCGATTTATTATTTCATTTGCATCGACAGAAGAATTTGAATAAAACTAAAATTAAATTTAAATCGCCTAAAATATATTTAGAAAAATAGGAAACTTTGACTATTATCCGAAGTGATAGTCCGCCGCACGCCAAAATTCAGAGCAAATGATCAAACATTAAAATTGTTGTTTGGCACAACAATTTTTATTATCATTTCAGACATTTACCATACCGAAATACATTTGGTGTTGTGCAATATTTTTCTTCCACACATTTAGTCATAGCAAATCAAAAAAGTAAAATGGCACGTGCATTACTTACATTATTTGGATTTTAATTCCATATTCACAACATTTCGGCTGTTGTACGCTCAGACGATTGGAATTTCGTCTAGACTGTTTTAGTTCCACGTCCCATGCCTCTTCCGTATGTCTCAGTTAGTTCCCGTTAACTCAATACTCTAAAAGGGCTCATGGCCCAGTGGATAAAGACGTTCGTTAGATCCAGTGAGTAGACCCAAAGAGTTGTGAGTTCAATATCAGGCTATCGCAGTAGCGAACCAAAACTAGGAGAGTTGATTTAAAGAGAAATAACTGACACATCTTGAATCGGCATGGCAAGTGGAAGTATAACTACCCCGGTGGACGAAATATAGGGTTCGATTCGAAATTCCATTCACCTGAAGGACGCCAGAACGTACAACGGCCGAAAAGTTTTGAATATGACAATGAAGATGAGAATAACTATCCGAACAATGTAAATAATGCAAGTAAAGATAATACGTCATTTCAGAGATATAGGCAGAAAATGACACGTATTTACAGCAGTTGAAACTTATGTCCTTCTTCAGTACTTATAAAAATAAATGATTTAATTTTATCTTCTGTATCCAATACGTGGGTTTCAATCAAATCTATCATACACCTTAAATCAAAAGCACTGTAACTACGAAAATTCAGTTGAATGTTCAAGTAGTTTGTCTGCCTCTACATATACAAGATTTCTTACAAGATTCTTAAGACGTCTTTAACGTTGTATTTTGTGGCTTGTGTGGGTGGATACATGGACACGACTGCAGCATATGTTGTTTGCAAATGTAACTTTCAAAGATGTAATTAAAATGGCATAGCCGAAATCTACAAATGTATGCTGATATATTTGTCTGCAATTATTTGTATTCGTATAAAAGCTACGAATTAGACATTGGTGTACTAATATGTCTGCAGGAGTATAACATTAAAATATTTTATAATTAAATGTTAGCACACAAAAACACATCTACACATACATTCAAAGTATGCTAAAATTTTCTCAGAGAGACATGAAACGATTCTAAAAAAACGGTGCCATAGTTTAATCATAGCATAAAAAATACGCTCTTAGTTGAAAGCTGATATAATAGTAAATGTTCAGGATTTATTTTTAATTAAATAATTCGTTTTTTTTTTATCTTCATGTTACAACACTCGGGTATATTCTTTTTATAATTAAAGATTGTCATAACGTGTTGAAAAAGCAGTCATCGATAAAATTTGCACTTGTATTTTTCATATTTGAAGCTTTTTTTAAAAACAGACAATGAAAATGAATTTCCAAATGTGAATGCTGCAGATGAGGTTGATTCTGAAGACTAATACGCAGAGTGTTGTCCACATGAACACCGTTTGTGAAGTATAATATTTCCCTCGGTATAAGGCCGTCGCCTTAAAAGATATGAAGAGATTCAGTTATTTTCTAATTTTTTCCAACTTTGCTTCTTATTAACAGCTATAGAGAAAGAAATCTATGAGACCGTTGCGAAAAATGAATAAAAAAGAAAATAATACGAAATATAAAAATAAAATGACGAAAGCTTGTTCTGCATAGGAACGTTATTAGAGCATTCCGTATTCACAAGAATATGTCTAGCATGCTTATAGAGGACGAGTTTAATAAATAGTGATTCTACAAGCGTAGCTCAGATGTGACACAAGACCGAAAGTATGGGGGCACCCAGTGAGGATCGAACTCATTACCCAGTCGTAATTGTTTTAACGAGACAAGCTTGCTAACCATTTACACCACCACAAATAGAATGATGAGTAAGATTTTCACTCAACGTATTTGATGTGGACCCAAAGTTGGGGACCACGGAAGGAAAACACGGAACACGAATTAGAGGCAAGAAAAATATATTAAACAAAAAACGTTACAAAGATAGTGTAAGTGTAAGCGGAGCTTACTAGGTGCTAGTGTCCAATATTGGTCGTCGTACGCGGCTGATACTAAGGTATTAGAATACTCTCTCTCTCCTCTCCTCCTCCTCCTCCTCCTCCTCTTCTCCTAGAGTGTTATATCGCATACTTTATATAGTCCTGGAAGAGTCCATGTTGTAGGTATTTTACGGTCTCACAACACCCCACTTCCAAGAGTTTTCTTTTTTTTTCTTTTTTTTTTTAAAAAAGGAGAGAAAAAAACATAAAGCTGTTAATACTTTTTTCTCTTGGGATTTACGTCGAGCGGTTGAGTAAATTTCCTTTTCCTTCCTGAGCGTCGCACTTCAGGAGAGACTTGGAGCGTGTTGAGATCGAAGTGATCGAAACTTACATCGATCGGCTCTTCACAGCTATTTTGTAGTGATTCCTCCGATTACTTCAACCGGCATCTTCTGAGCTGGTTCCAATGGCGTTTGTGAGTGTTTTTCGGTCCTTGGACAATATAGACCAGTTCGCCAATTCTTTGTTTTATGGAGCCTACTTGCCAGAATGTTATGTTGTTTTTGTAAGCCTTGAAAAGTACTTTATCGCCAGGATTAAAATATTTCTCATGAGGCGATACAGTTTGTTTTTTAACTTTGCTTGCCGTGGAATAAGTTTGTCGAAGACAGACTTGATTTTCCTTGCGAACATTGTTTCTGCAGACGAGCTTCCCATAGATGTGTTCGGATTAAGGGTTATCCGATACACCTGCAGAAACTGTTGCAATGCTCTATCTGTCGGTGTGCCTAGTGTTTTTTAAAGCCCTTTTTAGAGTGGCCACGAACGTTTCAGCCTGCCCATTCGACCTAGGGTGGTACTGAGGCGTTGTAATGTGGTCCACTTGCAGAAGTCTCTAAATTCACTTGATGTGAATTGAGTGACATTATCTGTAACTACACAATCTACCACGCCAAAACGCGCGAATAGCTTGTGTAGAAATCCGATCGTGCCGTTTTTGGCTGTTCTTTTGCATTGTAGGACCTCAGGTCATTTTCAGTGGCTATCCACAACAATGAGGTAGTATATGTTGTCTATAGGCCCTGAAAAATCGACATGAATTCTTTGCCATGGATGGTCTGTATTTGGCGATGGTTTGCACGTCGTGGTTGGAGCTTTTGCTGCAAGCGCGCATCCTTTGCATGATTCTATCATGTCTGCTATGTCCTTGTCCATGTTTGGCCAATAAACATAGCAGCGCATGAGGCATTTCGTATGGTTCTTCCCCGGATGTCCCATGTGAAAATCCCTGAGTATTTTTCTTTGTAGGCTGTTTGGAATCACTACGCGGTCATTGTATAGTTGTACGTCATCGCAGAGGGAGAAAACTTCAGGCACATTGGGGTTTTATTGGGAATTTTGCTTTTTATGGATTGAATGAATTCATCCTCTCGAGACTCCCTTTTTATGTCGGCCAAAGTAACTGGGAAAAACAGTGATTAACCTGATTAAAGATTTTAGTGAAAAGATGACAGATGAAGGAAAAGATGAAAGGGAATGTCTGAAAAGTTATTTAGGGCGTCAAATGCATTGGAGTACCATGTTCGCCCACGTCCTATATTTTATAGGCAACGAGAAGACAAGGCTTTAGCGAGATTCTTTGCACACGTATTGCAATATATATTCTTACGTTTATACGCACTCGGCTACATATATATGTAATATATTTTGTTTGTTCTTGCATAAAAAAAATGTAAATAGGCGTTGTTCTGAAATATGTACTGAAGCGAATATATCAGATGTAAAATAGAAAGACAAAATATCAAGAAAGGAATGTGTCCAAGTAGTCCCAAAAGAGTCGAATGACAGGTGTGGGTAGTAAAAATAATTCCTAGGGAATTATAGAGAACTTTAATTTCGTTATACAAATATTATTGTATCACGTCACAAAAATATTTCTATATCAAGTAACTCCGCCCATGATCGACTTTTTTTCATCTGATTGAGTTAACGTGAATTCTTTAAAATTACAAATTTGCTTCAGGCTTTGAATGAAGATTCGTTCATTTTTAATAGTGCAACCTTGAATTAAAGCAACAACATTTGAGCAAAACTAATACATATCGTACATCTATTCAGTTGATCAATGAAAGTAATCAAGTAGGATTATTCATTTGATAATCTCAGAAACTGCCCCAATGAAACCGACATTTCTTAAAGTAATAAGGTTTTTGTAAGGTCAATGAATGCATAATCCACTTTTGGTCTATGTTTAATTTTAAAAAGTTAAAAACCGTCAAATGCGCAATAAACATACACACACATACACGCACGCGCACACACACACACACACACATATATATATATATATATATATATATATATATATATGAAATATGTTGTGCAGTTCAATTTATATTACAATGAATCTTTCATACAAAAATTAGATTAGAAAAGTTAATGATATAACATGGCGAAAACACTTTGCGAACAAAATATTAAAGATGCATTAACCTATAAATAACTCGATGAATATTATGATCCTTGTTTATAAAAATATAATCTGTATAAGTTCTTTCTTAAATACGCAAGTACTATCGATTGTACATTGAGTCATCCTCAGGCATGGAAATTGTTTTGTTTTTAGGGAAATTCAGGTAGCATCCTAGACGAGAAAACAACATTAAATAAAATAAGGATCATAACATTCATCGAATGATCGAGTGAATGATTTATTGTAATATATATATATAAGATGCATTCTTTTTTTTTTGTCTTTGTCGACTGCAGAGAATATCAGGATCAGTGGGACACCGTCTGTGAGAAAACGTGCATCATGACTCAGTTCACTCATCCAGAAATGTGGAAACAGCATGCTGTAGTACTTGGCATTCACACCGGAAGTTACTTTATGAATATTTCAGAATGCTTGGGTGCCAGTGTAGAGGATTTTGAAAGAGTTGGATGAGTCTAATGGTGATTACGAAGGTACAGCAGCTCGGAAAACTCATTCTGAGCGTTCTTATATTGAATTCGTTTGTGATGGCTTCAGGCTCAACAGAGAGACCTACATTAAGTGTCTTGAGGTGGTAGTTCTGCCTTTGGTCAAGAGCGCGGCTGCTGGAAGAAAAGACCCTATATCTCGCAACTACTTTCAAAGAATTTAGATTTCGGTATTAATAAAACCAAGGAGTTTGATTAGTTGCTAGACAAAATCCATCAACCTACCAACAATTGGTTTTATTCAGTGGATATATTATATTACATAATTAGTGATCTGCCCCAAATTATTGAAATATTTTCAGCGAATATGATTTGTATACGATATAATATGATCTGAATTAGTGAATAATTTTATCAAATTAATCTATTGTCGTATAGTCTTAACTGATGTAAATCCAAAAGATCTAATATAGCAGTCTATGAACCTGCATATATTTATAAAAAGAGAAAGATACTCCAGCCTTAAGTAGGCATTCCTTCTCAGTATATAAATCAGTCTATATATTTCTTGACATTTTCGTAGTGTCGACTATAATTTAAATTCCCAAGCTCATGAAGTGCACAATAGTTTACTATTTTGAGATCTTAAAATATTCAGCTTATATGAACAGATTTTTTGATAATGAACAGATCTATCACTGTATCTAAATACTTAATGTCTCTCCAGCTTCGTGTTATTCTTTCTATATTATTGTCTGAGTAAATTTTAATTTTAAATGCGCCAGCAAATTATATACACTATTTTCTCTCTGATTAATGTCCTCATAATTTTCTTGTTATCATCGGACGATTTCGACGGCCGTCCCATTTCGACTTCTTCAGTAAATCCCTGAAAATTTCAGGGAATTTCGGAATTAAACATAATGTACGGACATTGATTGGTCTAGTTGCTCTATTCATATCTATACTCACCTTGTTTGTACAGTTAACTGAATGCTCGCCACGTTTCCACTGAGTTACCATCTTTTCTGCCCACGATAGAGATTGATGGGGTGAAAAAATTTGAGGATATTAATACAAGTGAAAATTTTCTGAATTGAAATAATACCTCATCGCACTAATTGAGAAAGAAAAGTAAAGAAAGCTTTTAATATAAATGTTTATAACATAAAAGGTGTTTCAACAGCTGTTTGAAGACAGTAACTATTATCTAACTAATTAATTGTCATTGCATATTGAATAAAATGATATTTCATAACCACTGAAACTTTATATGTGCGAGACGAATAATTGTTGGCGATAAAAGACGTATATATTTCAGAATATACCGATTCAACCTGTTATATCCCCAAGAAAATATGTATAAAATCAAATTAAATAAAATGTTTACAATTTTCGTCTTTCATCGAATATTATATTTGTATATTTGATTAAAATAGTTCTATTGTCTGAATAGGAATAATCAAATTATATTCATAGAAGAGAAAATTTTGTGTTTGAAATATTTAGTCTAATTTAGTTAGTATATACCATAATAAGCATACATCGTTAAAATACTTCCCCTGCCTGTTGTTCCCCAAGCATTGCTATCGCTAAATTATGTACTCCCGTTTGGGTAAGTTCTTGCAATAAATCGTTTGAATGCATTCACCTTCAAATTTCTGAAATTTGATTGCATCATTGCACGAAGACATGAAAGACATCGTCTAGGGAGACGATTATTTCTATTTCGCTTTTCAAATCCAGAGGTAAAAACAAGCGTTTGTACTTGCTTTTGCACACTTTAGTATCACCTAGTTGATGGCACTGTTATACACATGCAATGGCCTCTACCTATGTATAGATATAAAGGAAACATCACCATCTTTGCACACCTCAATGCCAAAGAAAATTTGCAGAAAGAACAAATCTGGTAGATTTTGTTCGCAGAAGACGCCTGACAGTAGTTTGTAGAGTTTTCGGCTTCATTATCATAAATGTTGATTTGAAGTTAAATAAAAGTAAGTCACCAAATATCAGAGAGAGAGCTAAGATCATAACTCTGTACACACACAGGGACGCGCGTGCGCACACATATTTATATATATACACATAAAGGGAATATCAAAACACTTTTACAAACTTCGGAGAAGGGTTCACCATGCACTGTGTGACATCTTCCATAAAAGATGGATAGTTGAGGGAGAAGCGATTCCATGGCCTGCATTGTCCCCCACACCCCGACCTCAATCCTTTTTTTGTTTTTTTATCTGTAAGTTCACTAAAGAAATTAGTTTATGAAGCAGATATTAATAATGCAGATTCGCTTCATCAACGTGTCATGGAGGCCTGCTAAACAGTTCGACACCGTGTGAGAGCATTTGAAATGGTGAGACAGTCAATAATCCGATCGGTGCATACGTGTGTAGAATGCGTTTGCTATTGGTTGCTGTTTTAAGGTACAACGATGCCGTTTTGGAAATATGATTATATGGATAATTTGCCTTGTTTTCGTGACAGGAAGCCACTCCCAAATTTTCTAAAATTATGCATTTAATACTGTCGACCGTAATCTTTAGACATATATATTCATACAGACTTTTGTCCTTGTTTTGTTTGAGGAACCGGCTGCCACATTTTATAAAGGTATTTTTGATACACCTATTACACACACACACACACACATTATTATATATATATATATATATATATATATATATATATATATATATATATATATATATTGTGTCATTCATTCACAGACCGACTCATCGACTGTATTACAACGCATCAGTGTTGCTAGGATCGAAACCCGGCTGAATTGGCGTCAGTCGACGATTTTACCCCTAAGCCGCTGGTGAATTTAAGCGTATTTATTTATATATAAACACACAGTGTCTGAGAGAACTCGATTCGATTTACTGAAGAGTCATGCATTATTAGACATATTAGTCACTGTTTACAAATCCACACTTCCTCACCAGAGAGCTCAACCGAAATAAATTGTTCATGAGCATATATATTGTCATTTAGAAACAACTGTAAATTTACTGCAGTTAAGTTTGTTCATTTATTTTTTCTTGTATAACTTTTTTTTTTTATTGACTGGACATGAATTATGTGGAAACTGACCGGATGTCCTCTATTGATTTCCGTTATTCTTTTGACCATTATCAAAAATGATTTTATTTTTTATATATAACTAAATATATGGATGTTTTATGTATCTATATAGAGTTATATGAATGTTTTATTTTCGAAAGAGGAAATTATGACCGTGTTCATATTTGATGTTATTGAATGTTGGCATTTTTTTGTTTCTATTAATAATGCTTCAATTACATTATAGCCTTTTTGTATATGCAGATGATTGTATTGTGTTTGTATTATCAACATGTTTGTTACAGATAGACCTTGGTAGATTTCCTTGTGTCTTTAAATGAGACCTAATTGATCTATGGTGAGAGAGATATAACTTTAATCGTATTTTGTGACATGTAGTAGAAACACTATAAATACTAATGAATTTGGTTTGTCAGGAACATTGTTCCTTTAGCGTCATGTCGATTCATAAGTAATATTGGTTCTCTGTAATTTGGATCTTTTAACTGAGTTATTGTTGTTCACGAGGAGGTTAGAAGTTCAAAACTTTTATAGTAGATAATTTAATTTTATTAGTTTTATCGATTAGAGTTGTATATTTCTTTATAATGTTTCAAAGAAAAACACATCATGACTATAGTCGGCATGCATTTGATTCCTATTGAAAGTGTTTATGTTATTGTTTTTTTAACTGTATGTTCCGTGTTGCTGTTGGTTACCTTAGAAAGAAAACTTATAAATTTGTGATCCATGAGGTAATTCATGAAACCCTTATTATCTAGCCTCAAACTAAATTATTTAATATGTATCTCATGTTTTAAAACAAGTTATGATGTGACGAAATGCATAAGTAAAAATTTCAATCAATGTGAAAATGTTAAATTCCATCATTTCAGAAATAAAGAATGATAGAACAAATGTGTGGGTATCAAGAATTGGTAGAATAATTAACTGACAAGCATTTCACAGAGGGCTTTCATAATAAAAATGCTCTATTGGTAAAAAAAAAATCCCAGAAAGGATTCGTTAAGGATTACTTCAGAAAATAGATTTTTAAGATTATTAAGGAAATACGCTTACTTCTACGAAGGAATCAAAAAGAAATTTTTTGGACATAATTAGCAGTGTCAGTTTTGGAGGAAAAATATCTATAATCTAAGTAAATTATGATTGCCGATATTTTTATGGGATTAACATCGCAGTTCAGCCGCTTGAGTATAGTCCACAAATAATGGATCTTTGTAAATCAGTCGTGAATAAACTAGATTTTTTTTTGCTAAACTTAACCGAATACCCAGTGAGCATCGTCCTCACTATTGTAAGGATCAAGCTTGCTAAGGATTACCTGATTCTGAGGTACCTTAAAATATTAACCTAGTATAAAGATCACAAGTACAGGGCACATGGTGAGGATCAAATACCTTTCCTATTGTTCAATCATATAAGAGACGCTGTTTAATTCAGTGAGAAAAAGAAAGAAAACAAAAATCAAACAGGAAAGCCGTGATTTACTCCTAAAAACAGAATGGTAGTTTATTGAAGAGATAAGAAGGAGTGGGAAATCAGATTTCAAAATTTTATTGGTATATCCTAGTTGAACAATCAAAGGACAGGTCAAAGCTAAAGGAGAAAGATGAAAAATACAGGTTATAGTTTTGGGATGCGTTTGTCATTCATGCTTATCTAGCTGAAGTGTCGTTTTTAGCGTATATATATATATATATATATATATATATATATATATATATATATATAGGGAAGAGGTTATAGTAGTTCCGAATAATCTTTTACTCACTGCTTTGCAGTTTGCACTTGAATAGAATGGAATGCAATCCATATACCAACAACACAGTGATACTAAACTTCATTGAAAATTACATTTTATAAAAGAAAAAGAATCAAACTGTGAACTACTTTCTTTTAGGGAAAGTTGGGCTACAAATAATGGACTAAATGTACAAGTCCATTTATTTTACGTTCAACGGTCTTTTGTTAAATAATTGTTAATTTTCAAGTAAATGTCATAAAATAGGAAAAGCGATATTGAACATGTCTGACTGAATAAATAATCATTTTCAATACCTACAGAGTTATTTTTTACTTTAAATTTATATTCTGATATGGACCTATAAAATATTTCTTTAACGCTAGACTTTTATTTTATTTTTTACTAATCAAAGTGATATATTAAATTTCAATTAATATCTATATATAATGATTGATTAAAATACATATACACAAAAAATATAAGAAATAAATGACTAATCCGCCAAAGTTATTTTCTTAATAAAATCCAACAGAATCTGATGATTATGCTCCCGTTTATGCTTCTGGATTGGTGGAGTATAAAAATCATAAGAGAATCCATACAAAAGTTTATATGCATTCTTATCCTACTGCGATGATAACGCATAAAGACTGTAAGAAATTTGTCATATTTAGGCAGCTGCGTCAATACAGATATTACGACAGAAATGTCAGGCAATGAAGATAAGAAAACGGTGCAGGATATAACAAAAAAAAAAAAATAATCTGATTGAATTTCAAAATGACTCCCAGGACTAATATATAACTGCTTATATACCGCTGAGAATTGCTGAATATAAATTCTACCGAGTAATATGTAAGTTACTAAAAAAACACTTAACAGTTTAATACATGGCCGCTCATCATAGATTAGCTCTACAATAGGATACTACAGCAGTGAGTTCGATCCTATTCTTCTTCTCACATTTGCCTTGTTTCAAACTTAGTCTATGTTGATTAATCCCCGTCAAACATAATATATTCGTAAATGTAAATCAGTTTCGCACACCGTTAATAATATCATTGTTTTTTACGAGATGGTTTACGGGCTTGTGGGAAACTAAAGCTGAATAGAAAAATATAGGCAGAAAGGATTCTAAATCCCAAAATTCATGCTAGACTGAAAAATGATAAAATTATAATGTTCGATAAAGCATCATCTTGGGAGTCGACTCCACAGAGAAGTTATTCGTAAAGTGAGGCATTCCGAGTGCTACTTATTTTTCATTATTTCATAACCCCCGCCACAAAAAAAATGAGTGTTTGCGTAAGTGTACACGTCTTGACAGATGTTAAATTTGAATGTTACTTTTGGTGGAACTTTGAAATATAGCCCATCTTTCCATGGAAATAACGATAGATAAGGGTTAGAGTTGCAAAATTTCGCCTAAGAGATAGTGTTGTAGGAAGGAAAATATTTGATTGCCTACAAGCTGTTGTACACGCTTCCAACTCTATCAAAACTGGAAAGTAAATGAAAAGTTCCGCCCTATATTTGACAGCAGTATTCCATTTTCGGCCAGTTTTAAATATAGAGAAAAGCAAGAGGAATCAGTTACTAACTAGACCGGTACAGAGAACCAGCCATTTTTCCAGGATCTTCAGCTATGTACCTTATATACTTGTTCTAGTCTGGGGAGAGCTTAAATCAAAATAGGAACTCAAGGCAATGGTTTACCTTGAGTAACGTCTCGTTTACTATGATATACGAAAATTCAGGTTATGCCTGATGATGAGTGAACATCAGTTGTTTTGCTTCTAATGTACTGAATCTGAGTAACAAATTTTCTTCTCATCGAGTTGCTGAAACGATGTTCAAGGGAGAGATTGCGTGCTAGACTCTGTTCATCTAGGATTTTGAAGTTGCGCCAATATAATGTTGTATTATCTGCATAGATATTCTTAAAATATTGGAGAATACTCTTATGTCGATAATTAATGTAAATCTGAAAAAGAATGCGTCCGAGAATCGAGTACTGAGAGTCGTTTGCTTTGATGTCACGGGCCTCAGCAGATTGTCTATTAACAACTACATTCATGGAACTAATTTTAATAATGACTTGAAAATTGAGTAATCACTTCCGGTGGTTTCTTTAGCTGGAGATCTTGCTTAGCACTTCCTCATGCCACACCTTATCAAACGCTTTTACGATATCAATTGTGGATCAAGCAAATCGAAATCAGTACTGTTCATCTTATAGCTGCATGTTATTGTGGAGATGATGCACAACCTTCTTGATTACAGATTCAAATAGGTAGCTAATGACTCTCAAGGACTGGTGGCATTGTGTCTATATCTCTGAGATGAGGTATTATGAATACTTGCATTACTTAAACTGTTATCCTCATCTTTATTGTCATATTAACAATTTTAGGTCGTTGTATGCTCCGGCCTTCTTCAAGTGATTGGAATTTCGAACCAAACCCTTTGTTTCATCCAGAGCAGTGGCGAACCAAATCTAGGTGTGTTGAGTTACAGGGAAATAACTGGTACATCTGGAAGAGGTATGGCACGTGGAACTAGAAAATCTACTCCGGTGAATGAAATATAGGGTTTGATTTTAAATTCCAATCACCTGAAGAAGACGGCCGGAACGTTTTGAATATGGCAACAAAGGTGAGGATAACCGTCTGAGTAATGGAAATAATGAGGTATTAATTGTATTTTCTATAGAGCTATAAATTTATCGTGTTAACCATCTGTGAAAAAAAAATTGTACAGCATTCACTATCATATAAGATCTAGCAGACAAGTACACAGTTCTTTGTTTATAAAACCATTCCTTTCAATTTTTTTAGGCATTGACCAGGTTCGGAAAAGAATAATTCGATTTTTCTTATTGACTTTCGTATTTAGGTGTGAAACATTCCTTCTGTGATACGAAACGATCACATTAATTTGATTTTGGCAGGTACTTGACTTTCTATATGAATTTGTATTGTCCTTCAGAGTGACAACTATGGATTATATATTCATAGAACAAATTAGTATCTAATTCTTGCTTTCTCTAAGCAATATCTCTAATAGTTTGATTCTGAATTTTCTAATTCTAATCAAAGTGACGTGTATCGTTAAGATCCATCGATAACAAGTCTTTATAAACCGTCTCATTCTATGAGAACCATCTCACTGTGAAAGTTAAATAAATCAGATGAGTAACATGAGTGAGGCAATCATTCTGAGTTCTTGTATATTCAATTCTACTTATGTATTCAACTCTGCATGTATGATAATCATTCTTACTTCAATCTTCCGATTATTTGAAGAACTTTTCTTTGTAGACGAAGCTTACCATATATTTAAAGAAGAATGTAATGTCATAATTTATTTAGTGTCTTTGGTTAATCTATAAAATATAGGAATAAATCTATTAGCCAATGTTTTGCTTGCAATGACTGCAGTTCTTTTCACCCTATCCCGAACAAATCTGTATTGTTATGGGTCTATTTTTGGTCTATTGTGTCTGTTAAAATCATAGTTCTATCGCTCATCAAGCGCATTTTTCATTCGGTTTCTCAAACATTCATCCATAAAGATAAATATTGATCTAACGATTTCCTCAATTATTTCTTGGTTGCCCGTTCGGCAGTCTTATCAATCCCGAAATCATCGACGGCTGGACTGTTTGATTGTTTCACTCACTTTTGCCATTGCTGGCGTAAATGCTTTATCAGACATTTAGGTTATATATTTCGGCCTTCTCTTTTCATGTCACATTACTCCTTTATACTATTTCAACTATTCGTCACATGAGATTAAAACAATTAATATCTGATAATTGCATTTTTCAGTTACGATCTGTGGCATGTTCCCGCTACAACGCCTTATATGGTTACTTATAAAAAAGATCCTGATCGACCTGAAACTGAACTGAAAATATATTACATTGTAAAAAGAAGATAGGAGGGAAAAAATGGAAATGGAAACTGGGAATGGGACTCACTAAGAGAAGCTTTAGTGACACTAGCAAAAGATAACATACGAAGGGAGAATCGACGAAGAAGAAAAAATATGGATCACAAATGAGATTCTCTCCATGATGCAATGGAGACAGAAAAATGCGCCAAGATACGAAATGGAATAAAGAAAAGTATTAAACGAACTAAGGGCCAAAATACAGGTAGGCTAAAGAATGACTAAATTAAAAACAGGAAGAAGCGGAGAGACTGGGTACCACAGACAAAGGAGACATGCATAAACATATATGGGAAATAACAGCAGAGAAAACAGGCTCCAAAAAAGATTGCATAAAATCCAAAGAAATAAAAAATTCTTCAGTCCAGGGACGAATAAATTGGAGAACAGTTCCCCGGCAAAATAGAACAAACAACAATACACAGAATTACCGATGGGACTGAAATAAATAAATAAATAAAAAAAAAAAACGAAGTTGATGTTTCACTGGACAGAAACAGAAACAAGGCGACAGGGACAAACGGAGCTGTAGCAGAGATGATGACAGCTTTATATGATTTTGTCAAAGATAAAATTACGGAAATAATAAAAGAAATCTACAGCAGTGGAGATATACCGGAAGATCTAAGCGGATCTATTCTCATAGAATTGCCTAAGAAACTAGTGGAAAACGAATGTGAACTCTACCAATCAATCTGCCTAATGAGCAACATAACAAAACTCATCATCCGATGAATAAAGCGCGTACTAGAATGAGGCCAAAGATAGGACAAGAACACAGCGGTTTCCTTAAAGGTACCCGAACAATGAACACGATATTCATGCACAGAATGTTATCTGAAAGAATCAATACAAATGCAGAAGACATGCGCCTGTTTTATAGACTACTAAAAGGCATTCGAATAAGTACACCAGAATGATCTGTTGGAGCTGCTCAGCAACCTTGACATCTTTGGAAAAGAGATTAGAATAATACAAAACCGCCTACATAAAAATAAATAGAAATGTGATCAGCAGATATGCAAAAAAAGGGGCATAAAGCAAGGATGCGTCTTCTCACCGGATTTATTCAAACTACACAGCGATTTTATTTCTGAGAGAAGTGGGAAAACTACTAGGTTTCATCATTGTTGGCCACAGTCTTAACAAAATAGAATAAGCAGATGACAAAATGCTGATAGCAGACAGGGAACAAGAAATAGCAAAACCTCCTACATAAGGTAGCAAAGGAGAGCGAGGAGAAGGGGACTAGAAGACAGAATGCATGATCATCAGCAAAAAAAAAAAAATAATGAGTTCGAAATGTGATTTATAGGGACGGGACACTAAAATCAAGCAGGTACAAAAATTTAAATATCTGGGAAGTGTTTTGACAGAAGATGGAATGTGCGACGCTGAGATCCGAAGTTGCACTGTGATGGCCAAAGACGCATTCCAAAAGTTAGGCAAAGTTTCATAATAAAGTAAAAAGTACTGAAATTCTACATAATATCCGTCTTCCTTTACGGTAGTCAATGTTGGACAGTCTCCTCAAAGATAAAGAAGAAACTTGAAGGAATAGATGCGTGGTTCTACAGAAGGAGACTAAGTATACCATGGACTTAACATGTGATCAACGATGTTGTTTTGGAGAGGATGCAAACAAAGAGGAAACTTATACTTAACATCAGGAAGAGGCAGCTGAAATATATGGGACAAGCAGTGAGAAAGGAGGGCTTGGAAAATCTGATACTCACTTGGTGGATAGAGGGAAAGTGGAACAAGCTAGAGCAACGCGTGACATAGCTGACGTGCTTAATTAAATGGATGACAGAATAGGGTCTGGGAGAAATAACAAAAAGACAAAACTTATTGAGAGCTACAAGGGACAGAGAGAAGTGGAGATACATGATCGCCTACGGCCTGAAGGGACACGGCACGTAAAAATATTATTCTTATAGATTAATGTCATAGAACATACTTTTCAGGTTGATAATTTGGCTGATTTTGTTTATCAACATATTAACTACTATCGTTTATTTAATGCCGACATCTACATATTTTGAACGCAATTGTATATCTTTAAATACGGATAAAACATATTGTTGCCAATGTTTACTATAAATGTGTATTGCTAGTAATTTTTACAATAAATAAACATTTTAATACTTCAATAGAATTTTGTGTTTGCTTGGGGTTAACTATTTGTCCATATCTGGACATTTAATCTTGGGTTAATTATGTGAAAATTCAATTTTATAATGTAACACTTACCTGTCTATATCTCTGAGATGAGGTTTTATAATTACTTGAATTACATTATTCAGATGGTTATCCTCATCTTCACTACCTTATTCACAGCGCTTTGGCCGTTGCAAGCTCCGGCCTACTTCAGGTGATTGGAATTTCCTCAAAGAAATACCAGGCTACAGCAGTGGTGTACCAAAACTTGGAGATCTGAATTAAAGGGAAATAACTGAGATAACCGGAAGACGCATGACACGTAGAACTAGAACTGGTGGACGAAATAAAAGTTTCGGTTCGAAGTTCCAATCACGTGAAGAAGGCCGTAGCGTCCAACGACTGAAACGTTGTGAATATGGCAATGGCGGTGAAGATATCAGTTCGAATCATGTACATAATCTAATACTTACATGCTGTCTACTGAATAAACCTCCCCCAGATACATACTAATTTAGCATAAACAATTAGCTGAACAGTAATTTCGTTTGAAAATATATTTCGCTGTACCAAAAAATACATAGCCTGCTTTGAACCAGGAATCGACTAATAATAACGGAAATACTGAAATTTCTTGAAAGAATCAAAAGATATTCCAAAATATAACTTCAACAAAACTACATGAAACCCACATATCATCGCCTCTAGAAATTATACCCACACAAATATATATATATATATATATATATATATGTGTGTGTGTGTGTGTGTGTGTGTGTTTGTGTGTGTTTGTGTGTGTGTGCGTGTGTGTACAAAAGTTGAGTATCATTTATCATGTATTCAATTGTGAAAGCAGAAGTTAGTATATATTTTTATTAGAAAGCTCCTAAGAAATTTAAATTTCTGCATCACATAAACCATAAGCAGTGAATATACTTTTAAATAAGTTAAAGAAACAATTAATCTCACTCTCTCTCAATATATATATGTCATATTTTTTTTATTTCTATCTATATTTGTTTCACTTTCATTGGTTTTGTAGACGTCATATATGTAAATAGAATCTGTGTATATTTTATAGTTGAAATGTTAGCTTGGATCATTTTTTTTAAATTACATGTAATAGAACTGACGATAATATTTAATTTTTAAGACACGCATAAACAAAGCAATGTTTTTAAAAAAACTGTATGCATGCACAGACTGTAAGAGTTACAAAAGTGATATACAGACAGCAAAAGTTCATTGAAATTAAAAACTGTTCCAGACATAAACACTAACGCCAATATGCGTTTGAGATTTTTCAAACCAATAAAATGTAAACAATACAGGCAATATAAACTCCATATACAGATTCCTATGAAGGTAACTCTCGCGAAACCTGGTATTTCCTGATTTGTTATGTATGTAAATATTCCGTTAAACTCTATGTTTTTATTTCATATATATTCATGTATGTGTTAATATTTATATTATATTATGTTAATATATGTGTTTATATTTTCCTCCCTACCTACCTTATTATTTATAATCGCCTTTATTCACTATTTACATTATTCGGTCTATTGTCCTCATTTTGTCGCCATATTTATTACAACGTCCCGGCCATTGTACGCTCTTCAGGTGGTTGGAATGTCGAACCTAACCCTTTATTTCGCTCACTGAAATAGATTGTTCTAGTTACACGTGCCATGTTTTTTGAATGGAAGTCACTTATCAGTTATCTCTTGCTAATTCCCCTCTCCAATTTGTCCACAGCCTTAACCGAGTATTGAACTCACGCTCTTTGTGCCCTGTCACTGGATCTAACCAACGCCTTTATCCACTAACGCCTTTATCCTCAAGGACACATGGTACTGTGGATGAAATCGTTGGTTAGGTTTTAGTTCGACATTCCAGCCACCTGAAGAAGGCAGAAGCGTACAACGGCCGAAACGTTGTAATAAATATGCTGATTCTACCCATATGCTTCAGCCCAATGTTTTGTCAGTTGTATTACTTTTTTAATATTTATTTCCTCATCTTACATTTCCTATATTTCCGATATATCACTAATTCTTTTATATCTACATAAATGTGTTCATATCTATTGGGATCTGTATATCTAATTAGATGAAGACTGGATCAGACTAAATATCAACTTAGTAAACACATTTATAAAGGGTGTTGGAATTTGATTCAACAAAGTATTACACTTACAGATAAATTTTAGATATGCAAATGATTATTCCAATATTATTTCTAATATTCACCTAATGCAGCTTTAGAATCAAGCGTGTGCATATATATATATATATATATATATATATATATATATATATATATTCATTTGCTTGTTTAAAGTGTATTCAATGCTTATGGTTCATTTCATGACAAAATTTGATTTTATTAGGAGCTTTTTAATAAAAAATACATACTAAATTCTGCATTTACAATTAAATACATGATAGATGATATTCAGGTTTTTTGTATATATATATATATATATATATATATATATATATATATATATATATCGTGTGTATTTAAGTCTTTACACTAACTTTAAACAGACTACCATTATTGTTTTTTCCTTGTATTGTATGATATATTGAAATGTAATTGTCATCTTTGATAATGGCTTATGTAAGCTGAAAGCTTATAGAGGATTTAAACATGTATCAATATGGTGATTTCCTCTCGTCTTTCAATGATAATGTAATGAAACTTACCAGACAATATGAAAGGAACTTAAAATATGTATGTTAATTAATTTATGTTTCGCAATTATTCTTTGTTTCTGTTATACATTTAAATATATATTTATATTTGCTAGATTTGGTTTTCTTATGCAAAAATATTTTAGTTGTTATTTTTTGTGGTATATCGGTTTCAATCTGATTTAAATATTTTGCGTCTCACCGTGTGTTGATCAAATATTTTTGCTCTATATACTTAACACATATTATTTCCCATTAGAAGTAAGTCCAGTCATAGTTGATTGAAAATTTTATCCAATTATGTATCGATATATCTATCTCCCTCTACGTAGATCGGTGTGTGGTCGCAAAATATGATTACATTATATGTTCAGGCCATCTTAATAATGGTTTGCGTCATGATGTTTGCTTGTTATTATTTGTAGTTCTGATACAATTCTAATTCCTCTCATCAGCGCCTACTCTCAAATAGTATACCATTATAATGATACATTACTCTAAACCTAAAATCTTTTAAACTTTCTTAAAATTTAGAAATGTACAGATTAATTGTCTAAATCTATCTTAATATTTACGAAAGCATTATTGATTAATAAGAAGCTACCTACCAGCATTGTGACTCCAGTATTCAGTTATTTTCCTCAGAAAAGATTAAGCGTACTGTCTCAATTTAAGTTTATACACACGGATATCTAAAAGCGTCTACTCAGATTGAAAATGCCTGAGTAGACATTTCCGTAATTATAAATAAATAATAACACAAAACATTCAAGCATTCGAAAAATTTCTGAATCTTTTATTCAGTCAATATTTTGCCAAAAGCAAAAATTTGATTGCCTCAAGAATACACACATATATGCACAGGCACGCAATAAAACACTCACATAAGCTGGCTTATGTATATGTCTGTATCCTTCATGAAATTTGCTTATATATATATATATATATATATATATATATATGTGTGTGTGTGTGTGTGTGTGTGTGTGTGTGTGTGTGTGTATATATGTATGTATAAAATCTTTACTTACGCAGGAAGAATTATTTCAAAGTGTGTTTTGTTGAATTTGACAGACAAGTTTTGTATATTCATTGTTTATTCATTGTTGTAGTAAACTTGCATCCGGATAAAATTGATGAAAAAATATTCAATAGAATAAAATGTATTTCATTTTATTTATATGTAGGTTTATTGTCTGGAAACTTTTAAACATAACGTTATTTGCTCATCAACAACATTATTTTGGGAATTATTATTAAGTGCTTGCTTTCGTTACTTAATTCTTCATAGACTTCGGTAAAACGCAAAGTGTACGATCTGTACAGGCCATGTTTGAAAATAAACAAAACCCGAATTCTGGAACATCACCAACCAAATTAGGACCAGGGACAAAGCGGCTGTGCCCACAAGAATAAATAGCCCCAGGGTCATATCATCCTCGACAGACAAGACGAGACTCTTCGCCTTCAAATGTTACCTTCAATATCAACGTTAGAAGAGAAATGACATCACCACCCCCTACTTCACACGTTTCACTGTGCAAAATCTCGGAATTATACTGATTTCTAAAAGACCAGTCTCTAAACTTATGTAAAGCTTTGTGGAAATCTGACTCCAGATTTGAATAGGCTAACGATCAAGATGATGAACAGGGCCTAAGAAAACGCATTCTATCCACTTCATCTCTTAAGTAGAACGAGGAATCCTTCTCTGGGGATCGTCATATGACTTAACCTGGTATCACGACGATGGTGACCTCTTTCTGAATAAATAGCTCTTTAAAAATGGGCGAACATGTGGCAATAAAGATGGACGAACACTGAGAGGAGAAAAAATGTTCATCCCTGGACAGTCGGCTATAATCTACATAGAGACCAATATGTATCACTTCCGTTCACAATATTATAGATAGAAGCTTTTCATACGGCCCAAATAGATGCTGGTCATTAGTGCATTATTGTTAGTAAAGCCTAGTGTATATAGAGACAATAATTGGGTGAGCAGTAACTGTTATGATTAAAATTATTCTAAAAGCTCGTGAGCAGAAATAATTGTGGACTCAAGTGCGATTATTTTAGTGTTATTATTTGACTTGTTCCCATTATTTGTTATTCATTTCTTAATTAATTATTTTTAAATGATACACATGATTGTTATTACATTTACTTGTGTTTATGTTGATATTTTAAGCTTAGCTTAGATTTGGCACAAGGCCGAAAGTTTAAGGCACCCGGTGAGGATCGTACTCACTACCAAGTCGTAATTATTGAAGCAAGATAAGTTTGCTAGTCATTACACCACGGTCAGATGCCAATTAACTCGAGTAATTTAGTTTATATTTTCGTGTTTGGATACCCTATTCGTTATGAGTGGATATATATATATATATATATAAATATATATATATATATATATATATATATATATATATATATATATGTGTGTGTGTGTGTGTGTGTGTGTGTGTGTGTGTGTGTGTGTGTGTGTGTGTTTGGTGTATGCGTCATATGTGCGCGGTATCATTCAAACACACACAGATACACACACAGTAGCACAAAAACATATATATATTATGCCGCATTTGTTGTATGTCTTTCGATATTGTCTTATATATATATATATATATATATATATATATATATATATATATATATATATATATATATATATAAAATTAAAATAAATAATATTGATTTTTATATACTTCAATCGACAGAACAAATACATATAGATCCAAACAGTCACACACAGACACATATACCCATATATATATATATATATATATATATATATATATATATATATATGTGTGTGTGTGTGTGTGTTTTTGATATATAATAGTATGCGAAGCAAAAGTCAGGATAATGAGACATAGTGCAATTTTTTAAAGACGCGTTTCGCCGAGTACGTGTGATCACTTTGGTCTCCTCAAGTTAGAATGAAAGAAATACGACAGGTAGGCTTCCCTACCGCCCGGCCAACACTCCTCCTCCTTCATTTGGACATGAGTCACGCCTTGTTTCTTGTTTAGGAAGGGGTTCCCGATACTCTCTCTCTCTCTCTCTCTCTGGCCTCTGTACTAGTGCAGCTCTGTTTCTCCCGTGATGTGTACAACCTGTGGCATTGCGACTTCATTCTGAGGGTACACGGTTAACGGTTCTCTGGTTGCTGTTTCCGACTGGTAGTTAAAAGCCCTAACTCTTGTGTAGCCTCTTGAGCGGCCGCTCTGAACAACAGTTGTATAATATCGGGGTGTTTGTAGTGCCATGTCGCTCATGGAAAGGTGTCACTGCAGTCACCTCCGGTAGGCAACCCTGAGGCTACATTATGCCCTGCCAACTCCTCTCTGCCCACATCACGGTCGATAACTGTCTGCTTCTTTTAATTCGGGACTTGTCATATTTCAAACAGAATTCCACATGACTTACAAAGACCGAAAAATTAATCCTAAAGCAGCCACTCAAAAATCACCTAAATCCCTCAACATTTCGTTCTCCAACATCCATGGCATTAGAACAAAATTCTGTAGTATAGAATCTTTCCTCAATGCAAACTGCCCGGATATACCGGCTCTCTGTGAGACCAACCTTGTCTCGTCTATCCCCTCCTCTGATCTCTCGATCACAGGCTAGCTTCATCTCTTCAGAAAAGAGTCTCTAACCCACACACACGGCGTTGGTGTCAACGTCAAGGACCATCTCCCTCTGGCCAGAGAGTTGTCTCTCGAATCGCCAGACCAGTCGTACATGTGTCACCGTCTATCTCTTCTCAATGCGGCAAGCTATCTCTTCTTCCTTTACCGCTATCCATCCTCTCAAAACTGTGGGATACTCGATAGCATTTCGGACAGCATAGACAAGGATCTCTCCCTCCACCCGTTTGCTCACATATTTGTGTTTGGCGACTTTAACGCCCATCATACCAAGTGGCTTAAGAATGCTACTACTGACCACGCAGGCATCCAAACACTTAATTTTCCAGTTTCTCAATCCCTTGTCTTGTAGCGCCACGCAACTCTGACCTCTTGGTAACTCTGATCATCTGTTAATATCTCCTTCAACTACACCCTCTGCAAAGAACCTCCTACCATTAGAACTTCGTTCTACTATCAACGAGCTGACTGGGACTCGTTCTGTGATTTCCTCAGCGATGTCCCCTGGGATGTTGTCTTTACGCTCCCCGTCCAAGAATGTGCTTCTGAGATCTCATCCTGGGTTAAAGCTGGAATCGACGCTTTCATCCCCTCAAGGAAATATAGGGTCAAATCGCGCTCCTGAACAATTGCAAACCCTCTATACCCCCTTTGTTCAACCAGTTCGAAGTCCTGACCTCCTCTGCAGACAAGGCTGAATGCTTTGCTCGGAAATTTTCATTCAACTCAACGCTCGACTCTTCCGGTGTAACCATACCCGTCTTCACTCTTAGAACTGAGACCCTATTGAGTGGGTTACACATAACCCCGTCTTTGGTATTGGGTATTATCTCCAATTTAGACCCCAACAAGTCTAGTGGTGGGGATGGGATACTAGCAATTGTCTTGAAGAAATGCGCGCCTGAACTGGCGCCCGCCCTCTCTAAACAGTATAACTACTGCCTCAAGGAATCTTGTTTTCCTGACTGCTTGAAGTTCTCTTCGATTGTTCCTGTTTCAAGACTTTCCGGCAATCCCTCTGACCCTTCTAATTACCGTCCTATCAGTCTCCTACCCGTCTTCGGCAAAGTCTTCGAAGCCCTAATCTATACCGAAATGGTTAACCACCTTACATCCCATGATCTTCTCTAAGACAAGGAATATGGCTCCCGCTTTGCCCGATCTACATCTGAAACTGTCTACCAAGCTCTTCAAAATATCGGGGATGGTCGTGCCGTGGCCCGAGACATCTGCAAAGCGTTTGATATGGTTTGGCATACTGGCCTTCTTCGCAATCTCCAGGGTTATGGGATTACGAGTCGATTGTTTGACATAATACAATCATTCCTGCCAAACTGTGAATTGAAGGTCGTTCTCAACGGATTCTCCTCCAGTTCCTATCCCACGAACGCAGGTGTTCCTCAAGGCTCCACCCTAGGCCCCACTCTATTCCTTATCTATATAAATGACCTTCCCGACGCCATAAATTCCCAAGTTGGCATCTACGCGGATGACACCACAATTTACTCCTGCCTCAAAAACAAATCTAGTGTCGCTGACAAAACTAACCTGGCCGTGCGTCTCGAAAAGGACCTCCAATCGGTTGTGAACTGGGGCAGGAATTGGCTGGTCAACTTTAATGCCTCAAAAACAAAACTGCTCTCTATTAATCACTACAGAGATCCTCCCCTGCCCTCCATTAGAATGTCTGACGCTCAACTTCTCGAGAGAACCTCTCTGCGTCTGCTCGGTCTCACGTTGACTGCTGACCTGAGATGGAACAAATACATTGAGTCAATTGCTTCGTCCACCGCGAGGAAAGTTGGCTCTCTGTGCCGCGCCAGGAAATTTCACTCTCCGGAATAGATCCTTCAGATCTACAAATCAACAATTCGCCCTTGCATGGTGTATTCCTGCCATATATGGTCTGGAGCCCCTTCTGTGTTCTTGATAAGCTCCAGAGACGGATATGCAGTATAATTGTCCCTGTTCTGGCATCTCGTCTACAGTCGCTCTTTCACAGACGCGCCGTCGCCTCTGTCCTTTTTTACAAATACTTTCATGGTAATTGATCTGATGAGCTGCATTCGCTGGTTCCAAGACTTCATGAATTCAAGCGACCTACGAGGCTGTCATCCCGCGCTCACACTTTCACTGTCGATACTACTAAATGTAGCCGTCTCTTCTACTCCAATAACTTCATGTCTCGCACCTCTCGAATGTGGAACTCCCTTCCTTATTTTAGTTTCCATGAGAGCTATAATTTCCAACTATTCAAATGTAATGTCAATCGACATCTCCAGTTGCCTTGATCTATCCACTATCCTTCTCCTCATCCTTTCCTCTATCACTCCTATCTGATCTTGCTCCAAATCTTCTGTAACCCCTTGCGTCCTAGTGGCTTCCCGCCTTGCTTGGGGTAAAAAGCTTAAAAAAAGGACAAAGAGTAACCTTAAATCAAACGTATTTAGACGTCACACATTCAATGTCCACAAACAAGAAAATACCCAAAACAGTTGTACTCAGTCATATAAATATATAAGAGCGTCACTTATTTTCCTTTCGTTCCTTTTGTATAATTTTACATACATGTACACATATATCGGTCAACTCATGCATGCACATACACACATGCATTCCCTCTCTCTCACACACACACACACATGTATGAGTAAACATTTATATATATATATATATATATATATATATATATATATATATATATATATATACACACACACATACAAATATATACACATGTGTGTGTGCGTGTTTGTCCACTCATATCATTCACCCACACAGAGACACAGATAAACACACACACAAAACACACGCATAGACATATGGTGCTTTTGTTGTATACATTTTGTTTATATATGTATATATATATATATATATATATATATATATATATATATATATATATAAAGACATATGTACATATATATAATTTCAAATAAATTATTTATATTTTATTTTCTTCAATCGACATTATATCTTAATACTTTAAGCGCTATATTTTAAAGGAAACGAGTGTTTGAATAGATTCCCTCTTTTACTTTTTTTAGTAAAAGATTTTCATTATATCTAAAAGACTGTACATTTCCTGAGAAGATTAAATGAACCCCACCCCAGATTAAAATTTCTGAAAAATAATTTCGAATAAAAAATAATTCTTCAGAAATTGCGTTGTTTACTTTCCAGATACAAAAATAATTTGACATCAAGTTTTGAGGAGATATTGCTTTTTGAGTAGATGGGAATTATTTGTTTAAAAATAGAACAGTCGGGTATATTTCAAGAATCTGGTAACGTCTGTGTTCAAAAGAAATATTTGGATTGTATTTGACCATTACGTTGTCTGTATCTGAGTAGTTAAATCCCGTCAGATTTAATGACGGTTTTTCCTAAGCATGCGCAGGTGCTAATCCTTCCGTAGAACACTCATTTTTTTCAATTAGATTTATCGAATATTCAGTCCAGCAGATGAAAATAATTTATTTATGCTGTTTAATAAATAAACCGAGCATCTACTCAGATACTGACATGCAATAAAATAACGCTTTAAAACATGCATTAAAAATATCAGAAATTTATATATGTGTGTTTGTGTGTGTTTATGTTTGCGTTTCTTCTGAAATTATATGATTTTTTCTATGGAAAATGTAACTTAAAATAAAGTATCGAAATTAGAAAAGTAATACATTTATGCCTTATTCTTCTTGTAGATATTCTTGAGAATCAAGAAAACAATGTTCAGAAATATTAAACTTCAATAAATGTCTTAAAGATTTTTTTCCAAAGCGTGTACCATTTGATAAGCCGCCAATTAAGTTTGTTATAATGTTAATAAAATAGCACAATAATGAATTGGGAAATCGATCCATCATAAGAAAATTCTCAATCATGTCATCTGTTTTATTGTATGTTTATTCATTTGGTTGGAGGATTATTTAAAACACATCAATAGCAATCGTTTGACGTTTACTTATACTCGGGTTGTGAATCATTCAGGGACAGCAATAAAATCGTAGCTAGTTAATAAAGTTTTTTGCTCATCAGTGAATTCATTGATCTCATTTAACGCGTGAGTACACCATCGATGAAATGAGATTGCCTGAAAAATCTTTGACCATCAGTCTATTTGAACAACAACTAACTACCTTTTAGAAGAAATTACAAGAAGTGATAAAATACATTTATTGGAGATTCATGATGCGAATATATAGATGTCTGTAAAACATCACAAGAATTTCTTCCAAGTTGGAAAAGTAATCATGTTTTGTCTGCCAAAATGCATTTCTTCATTGGAATCTAAATGTTTTATTTCTACATATTAAATATATTTAATATCAAAAAAATCTGTATTAACTTATCTCCTGTAAAATTATGTTTATCGACTTCATCATGAAAACAACTATTAGTATTCAATGAAGTTCGTTTTCAAATAATAAACAGAGAGATAATTTTATTAACAAAATGAATTCGTAAAATTAGAATGGTTGGTCATATTCTTTACACGTTAAATTATAAAAGGGGGCAAAACGTTTTACATTTTAAAGAAAGCAAGACAAGATTATATGAAGGTTATTGGCATTTCCAAATACCGCAACGTATAAACAATTTATAAATGCAAATCATGGGTATCAGGATTGATTGGGTCTGTGAATGTATGAAATAGCCGAAATTCTACATCAGGGATTCTACTTCAAATTTTGCCAAAATGATCTGGGAAGTCGTTCTATTTCAATTGAAATACAAATCAATTCTTGGTATTTTAAACAAAAATGTAAACATGAAAATTATTTGTTACATTTTCTTAATTTAGACCCAGACATTTATTCTGGCACTCTAAGAATATGACCTTCTACACTTTCTCTATTTAACTTCGTGTCTGTATAACTCACTTTTCACTATTTTCTCAGTAACCCAGTTAGAACAATTAAGTCTCTTTCATTCAAAGATAAAAATTGTAATATCCATATAAACAGTGAATACTCTTCCCATATCTGGTCTGGTGCTCCTGGTGCATATATCGTGATTAGAATCACGACATTTGCAGCAGATAAAACCAGACCAATATTCGAAAGAATAGTTTTTAATGTAATCGATCCTGACCAGGCACCACAACATTAGTCACTTTCTCATCTACATAACTTGGTTTCCCTAAGTCTTTTCTGCAAATATTTTAATGGCTGCTGTTCTGATGAGCTTTTTTTTCTAGCGCTTCAGATTGCTACTATATTGACAACTAGGTCTCACCGTTTTAATATTGAACATGCTAGATAAAACAGTATCTAACAGTTTCTTTTCTCGCACTACTTATTTGCTTCCCTGATGATTACCAAACTTAAAAATCAACATCAATCGCCATCTTCTGTCTTCTTAAATTGTTCCTGATTCCCAGTCGTTTCATTTTCGATTTCCTTGGGGAGAAAGGCTTAAAACAAAATCACATAGATACATGAATATATATGTGAGAGCACGTGTGTACCTCTGAGCCATTCGTTGTGTGTGTGCATTAATAATGCAAATTCTATCAATTTCATTTCTATTCTATACTCAGTTATATCTTGATAGAATGTGAATTAGAAGCAAACTCATAGATTTGCAAATCGCCCAGAAACGTTTTCTACGAAAAATACGATGTATCACTTTCATTGAACGATTTTAACCACAAGACTATTTATTTGTCTTAGACATGAACACGGCCCAAATATCTGTCTTCTATATTTCGCCAAGATTTGATTGACTATCCCGACTCAAAAAAAGAAGAAAATAACGCTTATACACACACTTCTGTGTAGACTCTTAACTAAATCACACTTATTATTATATCAATATAAAATTACCAGCCTTCATATATTCGGCTCATTTTAAATTGTTTTACACCAGAACAATCACATTTGATTTAAATAACATATACTCCTGCATAACTGAAATTATATCATTCCCTTGTAAATTAATAATAATTGTTATCTATCTGTCTATATATCTGAGATGAGGTATTATGTACATTATTTACATTATTCGGACTATAGTCCTCATCTTTGTCGCCATATTTATTACAACGTTTCGGCCGTTGAACGTTTCGGCCTTCTTCAGGTGGTTGTAATGTCGAACTGAACACTTATTTTTCGCTCACTGGGGTAGAGTGTTCTAGTTCCACGTGCCATGTTTGATGGATGTCAGTTATCAGTTATCTCCTGTTAATTTCCCTCTGAATGTTCTCCACAGCCTTAACCGGGTATTGAACTCACACTCTTTGGGTCATGTCACTGGATCTAACTAAGGCCTTTATCCACTTGAGGACATCTGGGTATGAATCTCTGGATATTATAAACCTAATGTCTTCAGCAACCATTTTTACCCGTGCTGATTTTTGCAATTTTCCTGTTATCATTTTATGTTTTTACCAGAGCTCATATTGCAAATTTGTTGTTACCATTGCTTTTCACTTGCACTGCTTATTACTGGTTCCTATATTGTATTTATTTCTATGCTTGGTCGGCTCAGAAGATTTTTATGGCTTAGCATATGTGCTGATTCCTTAAGTTTACGAATTTTCCAATTTACGAGCAGATATATTCGTAAATGTTTTGTAAACTGAAGTAACAAAAATTCGAGACATTCATGGGACTTTTCTCTCTTGTAGAAAAAGATACAACCGGCTGACTTAACAGTTAAAAGTATTTATTTATTTATAGCAGACAAAGGAGACTTAAAAAACTTAACACTGATCCGGGAATCAATGCTGAAATGAGAATGATGCTTTATTTCGGCTAAGAGATGCAAAATGTGTCTATGTTTATCTCATTCAAATATAAGCTCTTAAGTAGGCGCCGGAGTGAATCGTCAGTGATGTAAATTGACTTGGTTCATCAGGGAGTTTCGGGTCTTTCAACATTATACATTCCATCACCAACTCGACCCAATCAGGGGAGATCAGTCTATGATTCCCCCTCGCAATCAAACGCTAACAGCTACTCTGGCCTTTTTAATGAATTAGACGACAACAGACCACGTATTCCGCGCATGCGATAGGATGTTTGTAACAACCAATCCATTACGTGAACTGTATTTTGAATTGTCCACAGCGGGCACCGGATTCTTTTCTTTCTTTTTCGGTGGTTAGCAGTTTCAATGGGTAAACGAGGAGTTAATTTAACATTCTTAAATTTAACCCTTTTTGTTATTCCTAAGTATAGTTTGAGGCCTTACTTTAAATATTTACAGCATTGTTTTTAATTGTAGGTCGTGTGGAATTAAACTCAAACCTACTGTAACACTTTTATCGTTTAACCTGATTCTTCTACAGGTCAACTAATTTCAAATTGGATGCATTCTCAACTTTCAAATGATTGTCTATAAATATGCTTTGTGTTTTAAGTGTACACCAATTTTGTTAAAAAATGCACAAAAATATTCTTTAAAATTAATTAAAAATACTCTACAAATTATTTGAGTTGGTTAGCATACAATAAACTACGAAATACTCTTGAAATAAGTTAAATTCCGAGAAAAAGAGGAGATGATCTGCCTTACAATATATTCCTATAATCTTTAAGAGAAAAATGTTAGTAATAAAATGTGAAAGAGAAAGTTTTTTTATGATGTTTATGAAGCTCAAAACCGATGAAAAACAAATAAAGCTAATAAAATAAAGATAAAATAAAAATTATAACAATATATGAACGATATAATGCGATGATCGAGAAAAAAAACTATCTAAATACACCATGTACATGTTATGACAGCCATTAAAATATACGAAATGCGAAAAAATCGAAAAATTAAGGAAGGAAAATCATAGTGTTTTATACTTAAAAACGTTTAAAAAAATGTAAATAAAAGACAAAACGTCTTATGAGTTATATTGCGCTGAAAACCGTTAAAAGATAAATATTGAAATAAAAATTACCGCATCTATAATTGGGTATGCATTAAAAAAATAATACAATACAGACAATAGCATCGATATTTGAATTCTGAGTAAATAACTGTGCAACTTTAGAAATGCTGATGTTCATAAATGATGTAAAAATGAGATCACCGTTAATTGTCAAGGCATGTAATCACCTATGGAATATACCTTGAATCCTGGTATATTTGTGATGCTTGTGATGCTGACCACGTAAGGTAAGGGACAGCAACAAGACTTGACAGAACTGGTCATGACTGCATGAAATATAAGTCGTTTCTGTAAGAATGTTGATGTACTATTTCAGGTAACCGTAATATTCATTTGACTATCTCATATATATATATATATATATATATATATATATATATAGATAGATAGATAGATAGATAGATAGATAGATCGGTTCCTAGGAAACTGACAGCCCGACAACAGCACATGAGATTTGATTATAGTGGTGAAGGTTTCTTGCAGGCCATCCACACGACGTGCCACAGGGTTTTGAATTCCGAGTTGTCCTTCTAGACCAGTTGACACCCAAGGCTATAAAAAACAGTCTGTCCTGCTATTTCGCGATAGCTGTAGGGAGAAGAAGAGAATTCGAACTCGTCTCTCCGATTCCTCAATCCAAGCCACCGGAAACTACAATACGAATATTTAAGAGTATTTATGTAGCAAACTTAGGATAGGCCAGAGGATTCAGAAAAGTCGGATGATGTATCCAATCAACATTATTTTGGAGTTTGTCTATATTTCTGAGATGAGGTATTATGTACAGTATTTACATTAGTCGGACTATTGTCCTCATCTTTGTCGCCATATTTGTCACAACGTTTCGGCCGTTGTACGCTCATGTCCTGGACACATGGCACAGTGGATAAAGGCGTTGGTTAGATCCAGTGACAGACCCAAAGAAGGTGAGTTCAATTCCTGGTTAAGGCAGTGGAGAACTTTCAGAGGGAAAATTAGCAGGAGATAACTGATAACTGACATCCATCAAACATGGCACGTGGAATTAGAACAGTCTACCCCGGTGATCGAAATAAAGGGTTCAGTTCGAAATTCCAACCACCTGAAGAAGGCCGGAGCGTACAACGGCCGAAACGTTGTGACAAATATGGCGACAAAGATGAGGACAATAGTCCGACTAATGTAAATACTGAACATTATTTTGTTTCGAGTGATCACTAGAGATGACGACGTTATGTCTCCATTAATCTACTCACATGTGCAGACAAAACTCGGAATTCTATATCAGATACCTTGGCGAAGAAGGTGACTGCTGGAAATCACTGTATCTGGCAAAAGTACTCTGCATCATGCCACAAAAGCAATAGGACATGGCCATGGCTGTCAAAGAATTTCTGGGAACGCATCACACCTTATATCTGGCTAATAATCACCCCAGACTGCAACCTTCCTGATTATTATCTGTCAGGCGTAGTTCAGCGAGGGACCCAAAAACTCCTTGTAACACCAAAGATCAACTGTAGGACAATAGCAGCATTCCCCAACTTCAACACGTAGATGGTCCCGAAGAGATGCAGGAGATTCTGAAGTCGCCTAGAAGTCGTTTTTAAAGCCAAGGAGTGATTTTATTGCATAAAGTTCCTCTTTCGTATTTGAAGATATTTTTGTGATATTTTTGGAAATATACCTGTTAAAATGAGATGTCAATGTCATTTTCCTTTTTGCGTAATTTGGACGACACTTCCTCCATTACACCTATATATATATATATATATATATATATATATATATATATATATATATATATATATATATATATATATACACGGTGTATAATATTATTTATATATATATATATATATATATATATATAATGCCGAAGCTGACATTTTTTATCCTCTTATGTGTTTTATCAAGACAAATGTAAGGATTTGTTTTTTGCAGTAAATATTTATAAGAAAATGTTGTGAATTTGTTACGACATATGTTACTTTTAAAGACTTTTATTTTTATCTGAAATTTCACGCACACATACAAAACCACCCATAAGCACATACATATTTTCATATATATCATAATATACCATTTAACTGCGTATTGATTAACGTACATGAAGTAATAAGAAGTATATTGTGACCAATTCACTCTTAATGTGTCTGCCTTTTGTTTCTGCAAATATCTTTTCATCCTTTATCATCCCTATATGCTCCACGTCAGACACACATTAAAATAAATTTACTAATTTACTCGCTGTTGCATTTCCCTGATTGACATACTTCAGCATATCCTGTGAGTTATTAACATATTTCAACCATCTTTCCCTAATCTGTCCAAGAATTTCCAATTTTCTCTTCCTTTAGAAAGTATAAGTTTTCTTGTAGAACGTATTTAAAAATAAAACAAAAAACGCGTTGCTCTGTATTTATCGCTTAAACTACATCTTCCAATTTTTCTTCATTTTGAGGTAGTTTTTTTTAACATGCACCGCCATATGTGAGATTATATATTGCATAGGCCATCTGCCATATTTTCGATGATTCCTTTCTTAACATTTTAATTAATATTTACCAAACCACTCAACGCTAAACCTCTCTGATTTTTGGTCACTTGTATTAATATAGCGATATCGTTAAGTTTAGGCACCAACTTGATTTTGCCATCCCGAATGAATGCCACACGTTTGCTGAGAATAGAAACTTTATCTTACAGAATTACAAATATTTTACAGATTTGTATTTCATTCAGTCATTTGAGAATAATATATATTTATTTTCTCTTTTTACCCACAGGAGATTTTTTTATCTTATTGAGACTAGTCATGTCTCTTCAATCATAACGAAAACATTCTTTTATAAATATTGTTTTATATGTTTAATGAAGTATTTGATGTGCGATTTCATTAAGACTTCATTCAATTCTGTTCATTTTTATTGCAGATTCGAGATAAATATATACATGCTTCCCAGTTGGGATTGTTTTTTACGTATATTTGCAAAGTAACTATCAGTTTGGTGACAAAATTACTATTTCTTGTTTCTTTAATGTTTCGAAAGCTTTTTTATCCTCACTTAACTTTAAAAATAAACCCTATCTCTAGGGAAAATCTATTTTAGTTTCGATCAATTTGACCAGAACGTCGGTAAGTCTATTTTGTGTTGAATGATTCTAAAGTAAAAGTAATGAATAAATATTCAAGAATTGGAATACATATATACATATATACAGCATGTCAGATATTTTTACACTATAATTACTACAGTGAGTTTAGTTTATCGCACTCAATTGCTTTCTGTAGCCAAAGACTGGTAGTAAGAGCAGCAGACATGAGTTTAAAAGTAACAACAACCAGGTGGCGTCAATATAAAGACAGTCTGGTCATGATTTTCTGAGAATGACCAGACTGTTTTTATATAGACGCCACTTGGTTTTTGCTGAGAATGCAAGGCATTCCTGAAAATACAATAGTGAAGGACCCACATAACTAGTAGATGATGGTTGGCATTGCATTTAAAATTCTGAGGATCGTAAATGAGAAGTTCCACATATAAGTAGTGAGAGAGAGGAAACTGTTAGCATAGAACTATTATATTTAGCATTTTCTACCGTGAAATTATAATTCCTAGATACCAATCTAATACTGTACTTAAATTCGTGAAATGTTGATATTATTACTGGGAAAATAATTCTAGAGACAAAGGGAAGCTAAGTTATGGTGGTGAGAAAATTATTGAGGCTGAGATGCCAAGTCTGCACTTTTAAGTTTTCCTAAATTGCTTTGAAATTTGAAAAAAAAATCCTAGACTTATATCAGAAGTACTAGAATTACTTTGCCAACAATATTCGATGCGTCGTGGAATGGCATTCTTATAAAGTCGTGCATCATTCTGGCGAGAAGCATTATCTACTACGACATAAAAAACTGAATTTCTTAACAAGAGCCATTTAAATTCAATATAATCTTTGCACTTCCTGTCAACGGAAAACGTGAGAGCAAGGACGCACAAAGATTTTCTCTATTGCAGATTTGCATCAGTCTCAATGATGGATGTCAAAATAATTTTTTAATATAGAAATTGGTTTTCAAATTGTAGACATGCGGAATCTCTAGTCAACGAAAAACATAACTTTCCACATGGAAGCATTTTTCACTATGAAATAAATATTTTGTAAAAAGTAACACTTTCCCAGCGTTGTTAATCTTCAATATCGTATTGTTCAGATATACATGTTCGTCGAATGGCAAAGGTAGGTCCTAACCATATACAAATAGTATTTCATTCGTATTGCTGGTAAAAAAAAGGAAAACATTTCAGATTCTACATATATTTTAACGATAGATATACGATGTGAATTTCTGTTTATATATTTTTCTTTTAATAATTTAAAATATTCAGTTTGATGGGGTGATATTGTTATAACATTAAACTGATATTCAACATATCGTAAATAAATATGTATGCATATCATACACTTACTATATGAACTAATGAATAAAAAATCCAATAAAACAGATAATATGATTGAGAATGGCAAATCAATCCATCATAAAAATAATTCATTATTGTACTATTTTGTTAGCATCATAACAAAATTAATTTGCGGCTTATCAAATGGTACACGCTTTGTAAAAAGTTGTAAGACATTTTTTGAAGTTCATTTTTTTTATGAACATTTTTTTCTTACTTCTCAAGAATATCTATAAAAATAATAAGGTATAAATGTATTCATTTTCTAATTTCGATGCTTTCTTGTCAGTTGCATTTTCCATAGAATCATATACAATTTGAGATTAAACGCCAATATACGCGCACACATTTATATTCATTTTTCCAACATATTTATATATATATATATATATATATATATATATATATATATATATATATATATATATATATATATATATATCCGATATGTCCGTATGTTCTATAAAAAGCTATAAACTCCAAAGAGAATTAACATCTCAGAGAGTTTTTAGGTGAAGGGAAAACAACTTTAGAAAGTATGAAAAAAACGAATGCGGATTAAGGAATAATGAAAAAAGAAAAATGTGAACATTGGCAAGAACAAGATTAAGAGGTGGCTTTAAAGAATATCACAAATACAGCCCTGGTTTATTAATAAGTAACATAGTGAATTGAAGACCAAAAAAAATATATATATATCTGGTATTGTCAAAGTAAGCAATGAGAAATGAAGCAAAATATTTGGATAGATTATCATAAGATTTGAAAGCATGCATACTGCCACTTGTAAAAAATCATCAGAAATTGAAACTTGTAAGTTGGAGGAAACTGTATAAGAAACAGGATTTATTTGCAGAAAAAAATTTATGGATAAAAAAGAAATACGCAGTTAGACTTGAAAGCTGGCCTATATATTGCGTTCTTCAGAGAAATAATCAACCAAAACAAATTAGAATGTAACTGCTTGGAAATGGAATAATATTCTGGGTTAGCGTTGCAGTGATATTAATGGTCTATTCAAATAGAATGTAAAAATAAATGAATAAAATTATACATTTTGGGGGCGCGCATTTTTCGGCAGTAGAGATCATGAAAAGAAATCTTTTAGTTAAAGATTATATTCATCTAGGGTAATACTCCTTCACATTCTGCAAAGCTTATTATCTGCTGCCTTGCCAAAACGTAACAAAGATGTCAAATTAATTTCCCCAGCCTCTCCAGATATTAATCCCATAGGAATTATGTAGTCCATCATTGATAGCGTCATAATTGAGAAAAGAAAACAATAAAAATGATTTTAAAGAAACGATAAAAAGAGTTTTAAGTATTTTAATAGCCCCAAAAGTTGATTAGTAATCAGAATTTAATGCATGAAAGACTGTTAAAGGATACTTCCTATCGAAGAGCGTATGTAAATAATTCTTATAATTTAAATAATACAGACAACTTTATGGAATATTTGTAGAAGAAAATAGGTTTTTCATGTTT
Organism: Acanthosepion pharaonis; assembly: GCA_903632075.3. NCBI lineage: Eukaryota > Metazoa > Mollusca > Cephalopoda > Sepiida > Sepiidae > Acanthosepion > Acanthosepion pharaonis. The sequence goes on from CAHIKZ030002112.1 coordinate 1,351,407, forward strand.
ACATCTTTGGATATATTTTCAGATATTCCATAGATTTTGCACTGGTTTTATATAATGAATCTGACCCCAACAAAAATATTTATTTCTCTTACTTAATCAATCAACATATATTGGATATACCGAAGGCACTCTTTTAATATTTAGTCGTTAAAAGTATTTTACATGCCGTTGTAGATCAATTAAACAAAGGTGAACATACGTAGAATTTACTTATCAAATGAGAAAAAAATACTTTACCATTTGTAGATACCATGTTACACCGCAGTGACAATAGTTGAAAACTTAGCGTCCATCGCAAATCAACTAATAAAAATATTCTCATAAATTTATACTCTCGCCATAACAGCAAAATAAAATACAGAATAATCATCGGGTTACATTAAAGTCTCAGAATCTGTAGACCAAGAAGAGGAGAAATAAAAGGAAAATACTTTTTTTAACATTTGATCAAAGTCATCTCATTCATATACACACACCACACACATACACACACACACACACATATATATTTATATTTATGTATATATATATATATATATGAATGAGATGACTGCGATATAATATATATATATATATATATATATATATATATAGAGAGAGAGAGAGAGAGAGAGACAGACAGACAGACAGAGAATGGAATTTTATATAAATTGAAACAACTTGAATAACAATGATAATGATAATATCGCACTCTTGTTCTTTGTTATATTGCTAAAATAAAAGGCAGACTCTGTAGACGCGTAATAGAATATGTCGACTGATCTGATTCAGTCATGCTCTCACGGGATTGCACCGAGAAATGTCACAAGATACGGTTTAGCTAGAAATTCCATTACAAAATATCTCGCCAGTGGGAGATTGAACATCTTTTAAGCTTTTGCATCAGATAATCTTACTATAATTTTTTCTTCAGTGATATACATTTATTGGTCTCCTCAGAAACAAAACCCCAAGAATTTTTAATCAGTCACTATTCTTTCTTCGACAATTCGATGAAGTTTTCTAGTAGATTTTTGTTGCCTGTCGCTGTTTTGTTTAATATTTATTTATTATTTTCTCATATCCCAACTGTAACGCATCATTTTTTAAATATTATATTTCGGGGCATGCTTCGTGAAGGCGCTAAATGCGTATATACGTGTTACACCTTTTCTTCATATATGGTATCAAGAGTAAACAGGAATTGACTATAGCAGGTGTAGGCAATTGTTTTGACTTGCAGGACACGTTGAGGCGGCCGGGTTTAACAGAGGGATCAACTTTCAAAAACATAATCATTACTTAACATTACATTTAAAGCGAAATGTAAATTGTCTAATAACAATAAATAAAACTAAAACAATATTGGTATACAGAAAAGATTTCATTAAATTTATTTATATTTAAAGTACATCTTCGCACATGGAAATTTGTCAGTAAATAGTAATTTGTAATATTCTATCAATGTCACAGAATTAAACATTTCTTTAATCGTGTAATTTGACAGAATGTCTGTTAGTTGAAGCTGAACATCCTCAGGCACTGTATCTATATCAGCAGTGAAAAGATAAGATAACAAATAGAATTCAGGCTCAATTTTCATCGTCCAAACTCAGCAAATGATCCCTAAACTTAGGAGAAACCTTTACAGGAGCTTTCTGTTTTCCCCTAAAAAAGGGATATGACAAACATCGCTTTCATTTGCTTGCAAATAGGCATAGTTTTGTTTTGAATGAGGTCGAAATGCCTCAACATTTCAAACAGCCCTTCCCCCTGAAACGTCATATTCGATTCATTTAATTTCTCAAACATATCAGCTGCAAACATCATCTCATATATCTACTCGTCACATCCAATTTTGGTGATAAATTCACATGAAATTACTTTCATCCCCAGAAAGAGGATTTCATTTTAATTCCCAAATCCGTTTTAGGATTTTATCCAGTCACAACCACGGAACACTTTTGTGATAAATCATATCTTTATACTCTGCCTCCATGTCATCAAGCAGAGATTTAAACTGTCGATGTTCGAGCGCCCTTGCTCTGATTGTGTTCACCACCCTCACTACAAGATACACGATCTATACAGAACTGCTTAACAAACTCGCCATCAGAAAATAGCCTATTGTTTTTAGCGAGGTTGTATTCTATCATGAGACTTGCCTCTGTACCATTATCTTGGAGTGTCGATTGGTTCGTCAGCTTCGTAACACATTATTCAGATTTTTCCCTGTGTTAATCCTGTGACATTTCGCTACCAAACACAGCATGATTTGTTTGGTGGTGTCGTTTTAAATTGTATTGTCAAACCGTCACGTAAAGTCACTGCGTTATTCCCTAAATTACTGAAGAAATATTTGTGTGTCCAGTCTTCATTAGACGAAGAGCGTACGTTTTCGGTTTTGCGTTGTTTAACGTTACACTTCTTACACTTGCAAAGACGAAACCGAAATGAAACTGAACTATCGACAACATGGCTATCAACATCACCTGCGCATGCGTATGAACGGGCGCATGCGCCGTAGGTATCCAGCGATTAAAACATGGAGCTAGTTTAGTATGACACAAGGAAAGCAATTTTCAGTTAAACGTAGCTCCGGCACACGCAGATCATCGTGATCAGTTTAAGAAAATTTTTGATTTGGAATATTTCTTTTTGTTTTTTGCCAAATGCGTCCGCGGGCCGCAGAAAACTCTGCCATTAATTGCCCGTCCCTGAGCTATAGCGATGTACGAGGGAGCAATGGTCTAAACATTCATACTTGCTGCAATATAATCAAGCACAAAAATTCATTAGATACTATACAAGATTAGGCTAAACTTAGTAAATATAAAAAAAATATACCGGGAATGTGCAAACGAAAATATATTGTTTACAAGTAGATATCCCGACGGAAATAAATTAAATAGCAGGTTATATTTTTCTGTTAAACCATTCTACGAGAATAAAAACTCTGATTTCCACACCGTGAAAAAGATAATTGGAACCGATTCCAAGATAACTTCCAAGAATGAATGACAATTTCCAGATAGTAAGCAAAATGGATTTGTAGCAAATCGTTAATGGTCATACTATTTTTTAAAAAAATGTAATATGAAAAATGAATGGCATTTTTAAAATTGCCATTTTGCGCTAGAGTATGATCAGATGGAGATGTACCAGCTGATGATCTATCAGATCTAATTTCCAATAATAAGCAAATTTAACATCTAGTATTTAAAATTCTGGTTGTCCAAGGAAGAGACATTCTTAACTTGAAAAATTATTTTAAAGATAATATTAACATCGGCCTTTTCTTTTACATTATTTGTCTTTAGAGCCTCGTTCAATTAAAAAAATATTATTTGTAGTTTATAGTTTCCTTGGGTGACATATGAAAACCAAGGAAGTCTGTTAGATCATCAATTAATTTCCTATTTTATGTATACGAATATTGTTGATCAATGTTTCATTTCTGAAGCCAGTTTGCCTCACAACCGATCTATGAATATGTAAGCGTTCTCCTCCGGAAAAGTAATAAGAGAAAAGTTGCCTATTATCACAGACTAAACTTAATACAGTTACCACTATCTTATCAAATGCATTAGACGTTAATGGTTAGCTAAACTGTCCCTGGTTCCACCGGCGTTATTGAGTCGATTTATCGATTGCAATTTAATGTCTACTGATGCCTTTAAAGCCTGATAAAACATATATATTCAAACAATTTGCTATTCTTTTTTCTGAGGTCTTGTAAATCTAATTCATTTGCCTCAGTTAACAATTCCGTCCAGGTTTCAAGGCGATTTCGTTAACACTTTTCTTATATCGTTGACATTTATTTATTTCTATTGTTTCTCTTTTTAAGATCTTCGGAAATCTTCCTCCGTTTTTATCTTTTCATAATTTTTTAGCTCGTCAAAGAATTGCACAGCGTTCTTGCAACATTTTCTTCATTGCATATATTCGTCGTTACGATTTCCTTTCTTTAAATCTCATTTAGTTTCTTTTGGCTGTCCATATACACGGTAGGAGAAATTAAATATACACCATCAATTTATTGCCAATAATCATTCCTAACCTAATTTTTTTCAATATGACTAAATAATGCCGTTAAATTATTTTAAAATATTATTTATAACATCTTCAATTTTGTATTACACACATATTTACACTCACACAAGAGAAAGACTTGCATATTAACATGGTAAGATTACTCACTCTCGCAGGGAGGGCGTTTGTAGTTAGATAGTGTGTGGTCTATGTATGCTACATATAATCTGAGGAATATAGAGTCAGCGTTCTTGGTCTCTTACAATTTTCATTAATATTTCCTATAGAATAATGTCTGTCTCTCTGTCTCTCTCACCTTCTCTCGTTCTCCCTTACGCTTTATTTCTCACTATCTCTTTATCTCTCTCTCCTTTACTTTCTTTTTCTCTCTCTCTCTCTCTCTCTATATATATATATATATATATATAAATATTATATATATATGTAAATATATATATATATATGTAAATATTATATATATATATATATATAAATATTATATATATATATGTAAATATATATATATATATATATATATATATAAATATTTTATATATATATATATGTATATGTAAATATTTTATATATATATATATATATATATATATATATATATATATATATATATATATATATATATATATATATAAAAGAGAGAGAGGGAGACAGAGAGACTTAAAGATCATAGAACAAATATTGATAATTTCCGGAAAGGGATGTATTTGATCGAAGTAGCTAAGTGGTTTTGGCCACTGTAAACAAGTAGTACACGGTAGCAGTAATCGATTGGTACTCGTCGTAGTCGCAGGTAATAGGAGTAGATAAATAGGATAGCCAATGACGTTGTTCAATGGGCGTCGTCATAGACTTAAAATACACTTCCGTCTGTATTTATGACGGACACCAACCAATCATTTTCCAGTGAGGGGGCACACAGTAGATCGCATATTCCATTATATCAAATATGGATAAGAATCCGAGAGTATAATATAATAAAAGAACAAATTGGGATCATATATCAAATTTCAGGTTTCACTTTTATTAAAGCTTCCTCTGAGAGATAACAAAGAAGTCAACAGCAAAACACTGATATTTCAAATTATGTTGGCATCAGTTCTCATTGGTCTGACACGTGAATTAAAAACATGAATAATTCTACGTGTATGTAGTCTTGGGAAGAATTCTGTATGTTTAAGTGGGCAACGAATGGTAATATGTGTATGTAATTGTGTGCGTTTGTCTGTGTAATAGGTTTTTAACTTGCCCTTTTTGCGACCAACCATAGCAGCGTGACCGCTAATACAACTTGTATGAAATATTTTTTAGAATCGGTGTCGTTGTATTTTTGTTTTATGGTTAAGTTTGTGACAGTGTCATCTTTCTTCGGTCACGCTCACAAACACCTATTAAACTACACTACTCAGGAGAGACATACGGTCAGAAAACACTTATCCATGACCAAAGACATCATCATAAGACCATCAAAAAAAGGATGCGGAATAGTTATAATGGATAGCAACATACACATCAAAAAATTGGAATCCCTCCTAGATAACGACAATACCTACCCCAAAATCTAATGGATAAACAGTAAACATTGTCACACAAAGTTTCCATAAAACACTTAAGAAATTATAAAAAAATTAAAACAAAACCTGGACATCATTAATTATCATACCACTAAAACCAAACTATACAGCTTACCCAAGACACACAAACTCAACATAACAATCAGAACCATTGTTTGGTATCAAGAGTGAATCCCACAAGTTAGCTAGAGCCATTGCAAAAGTCCTCGCTCTATTCGTAGGAACCATGAACACAACACATATGAAACACTCTGGTGACTTATTCCAGAGAATACGAAATGGAAATATCGAGAACATGGTCATGGAGAGTCTAGATATCAAATCATTATCCACCAACATACACATTACGAATTGTCTCAAAATATTGAGAAACTACCACAAAAATCTCAAAGAAAATATTTTTCCAGCCCACAAAATTATAAAAAACATGCAAATTATCACGAAACGCTGCTTCTTTTCTTTCAAAAATATTCTCTACAATAAAAATTTCGGCTTCTCTATGGGATAACCTATCAATGGTGTTCTCACTTGCCTTTTTCAAGAATTATTAGAATCCGATCCATTTTGACACATCACACCAAACATCTGTACTTACCTAAGATATATAGAAGACGTCTTATTGTATTAAGATACAAACCTATTAGACATAATAGTGAAACTCAATACGATTAAACCTAACGCTGAATTCACACACGAATTTGAAATGAAGTATTCTTTACGTTTCCTCGCGATTCAAATGTCGGTATTTACCGATTAATATTTTACGATGAGAAAATGTTTATGCGGGAGAGACACCACGTGATCTAAAAGCCGGTATGTACAATCACAAGAGAGATTTGTTTTTGGATAATCGATCTCTCTCGTTGTGCATCGAAACGATAGTGGACATTTATTTAATTTCATTAATGGCACCCTAATTAAAAAAAAGACATAATTCTTGAACGAGAAATATATTGAAAACTTAATAATAACCATATTACCAACTATAAACACACGACTAAACAGGATATTGTATCGACGTCTTTCTCTCAATCCATTCTTAAAGACACTATCTTATATCTAAGTAATAAAAAGGAAACATTTCTATAGAAGTGAGGCATAAAATCAGAATCCTGCGAATTACGGCTGCGTGGGTGGGTCGCACAAAGGGTAAGATAAAAGTCCCTACAACGCACAAAAATACAAATACACATTACTACACGTTGTCCACTTACACATTGAAATGCTACACAAACGTACATACCCAGAGAATTATACATGGTTTTAATATACATTACACACGTCTCTGACCAATGAAACATGACGCAAATATAATGGAAAATATTTTTGTACCTTTTTATCTGTTTTCTCTCAATCACTGTCGAAGCTTTAAAGTGATTGATATACTTTTCCTTTTTTTTCATTAGATTATATCATATATATATATATATATATATATATATATATATATATATATATATATATATTGTCATCCACAGACAGACTGCTTCACTGTATCACAGCTCATCAGTGTGGCTAGACATCCGGTTGCTTCTTGCTAGGATCGAAACCCGACTGAATTGGCGTCAGAACTCAATTCGATTTACCGAAGAGATGTGAAAATATACTTTTAAGGTGTGGTATATTTAAATGCTCAAATCATATATAGGAAACTCTTGATCCTTGGTGATTGCGACCAAACATGAAAAACGACATTCGGCGCTCGATGTTTTCCCTCACTTTCCACGTTTCCATATATATATATATATATATATATATATATATATATATATATATATATATATATATATATATATATAGATAGATATATATATATATAGATATAGATATAGATATATATAATATATAGATATAGATATTTTTCAGTGAATAATTCATTCAGTTCCACTTAGAGTTTACTTCTCATTTAGAAACTACAAATTTATGATAGTAATTACGAATGTTGATACGTAGAAAACATTCACCTGAACTGCGTATAAATTATCCAGGATCCATTTTCTTCTATAGCCAATATATTATATATAAATGTTGCGAAAGCAGAATGATTTTGTCTTAATCCTATTCTAGTGGTAATGTTTTCCTTTTTAATGCAAAAAGCACCTTATTCCATTCACAGCCATAAACATGCAATGTTATAAAAGCAAACAGCTAAACTAGCATTGCATTGTTAACATGATTTAAGATGTTTTTTCACAGTGTATATTGGGTTGAAAATTGCATTTTTCAGTTACTGTCATCCCTTGAAGTACGGCTTAAATATTTCACTTTCACTGAACATCCCCAGGCATCTTAAATCTGCTTTACGACAGGTGCTTGATGGGACGGGTCAAATCTAAGGCGTCAAACTGAGTTCTTGATCTCCTTACTGTTACGCGCTCGATTGACAAATCCATGTCACTGATTGGTTGAATTCTCTTCTCTCATATCTATCCTAACAATGCATGGCATTATTTTGAAACACAAATTTATGTTACCAAGCGTTTAATAGTAAGTATACCCTTGAATATATGAATGCCTACCAAAAAATGTGTGTGAGAGAAAGAAGGAAATAGAGAGAGAGAGAGAGAGAGAGAGAGAGAGAGAGAAGAGGGAGAGAGATAAAATGCAATCAGAGAAATGATAATATTTGAACATATGGCCAGAGTTTACAATTGTTTCGGAAAAATAGCAAATGATCGTGTACGTGTACGCAAACGCATGGACACACACACAAATACACAAAAATTTATATATATATATATATATATATGTGTGTGTGTGTGTGTATATGTGTGTTTCATTAAATAATATAGACAAGTTTTGTTTATTAATTTTAAGCAAATTCCCTTCATTTCGTCTGTTAAGCTTAATAGCATTATCATTGAAAGACGGAAGATCACTATATTGATAAATGTTTTTTTTAATCTTATCTAAGCTTTCGGCTTACATAAGCCAACATCATATATGGCAATTTCATTACAATAAATTAGGCAATGCACGTACATAGCAGCAATGATAGTGTGTTTCGTTTGCATGGAAGATTTCCAAACAACGGCAAAGTCGTGCATACGAGACGCTGGAAGCGAAAATCGCATCGCGGCGATAATATCGCACATGACCACGCGTGAGGAGAAAGGAGAAGTGATAAATATAGGAAGCCGTTGGTATAAACCAATGGCATCTGTTATCAATTATAGGCATTTAAGGATATTTGTGGAGTTTTTTTATAGTTTATTTTGTTCCGGTTAGGTTTCCAATGTTTTATATATGAATTTTTACTTTTTGTTTATTGCTTTCATGCAACCCAATCAGACTATCATTGTTGTTATATCCATGTATTGTTTAATTTATTTTAATGTAACTGTCATCTCTTTTCATGGCTTATGTAAGCCGAAAGTTTAGATAGGATTAAAAACATGTATCAATATGGTGATTTTCTTTCGTCTTTCAATGATAACAGTATTAAGGTTATCAGACGATATGAAAGGAATTTCCTTAGATAGGATGAAAAAAATCTTAGCTGAAGGTAGAGATAGCTTAATCTTTGATTATGTCAAATGCTTTGTAAGTGATTCCGACCTTTTTCAACTGGGAGGTTGGTGGGAAGTGATTTTATATCTAGGCTGGTCATGCGTTTTTGGTCATGTTCATTTCACTTAGATTTTCAGGCTGCCTGAGTTTTTTTGTTTTTTATGTCAGATGAAATGATTGGTCCAAGGAGAAGGTTAGAATTTTTGTTATGGCTTTCGCCAGTTTGTTCGGGGCGCTACCTACTCTTGAGATAATGGGTTGCATTTGGGTACCAGTTATATGGTGTTTAGGGAAACCGCAAATTTTGTGTGTTCTGTAGTGGCAAGAATATATACCACGATTTGTTTTCATTTTCAATTAGTTTCCTTATTACATTTTTGTTTCCCTGTAGTTATTTCTTATTAGTTTATTTGTTCTTATATGTCGGTATTGTTGGGTTGTGAGTTATTTTTTCTATGTATGTGTTTTGGTTCATGACCACAATCCCCCCTCCCTTGTCAGAATCAGTGATGTTTATATATTTGTTTCTCGCTAGGTTCTTTTATGAATTTAGGTGTTTCAGTGGAAATGTGGTTTTGTTTTTGGTTTCTATAGTAGTAGAGATTATGCCTATGTTATTTTACAATGTTTTATAATAACTATCTATCTATATACATATCTTCTTCACTCTCTCTCTCTCTTTATATATATATATATATATATATATATATATAGAGAGAGAGAGAGAGAGAGAGAGAGAGATATGCATGTCGTTATTACGATTTAATATCCTGTGCATATGAAATTAACATACATCTAGTCCCAGAATTCCAGTACGGGCGTTCCAAATCGTTTTGTTTCCGTTTTTTTAATATGGTTGAAAAATATATATCTGTCTATTTGTCTGTCTGTCTGACTGACTGACTCTCTCTCTCTCTCTCTCTCTATATATATATATATATATATATATATATATATATATGTTTATATTCGTGTGTGCATGTTTGTGTATGTGAGTGAGTGTCTGTGTCGAATGTACAAATCTCACTTGAAAATTATACTAAACAAAACTATTCCTTTTAATCATATCTAATGCACGGACGACAAATAAGGATTCGATAAAATAAAGATTTGAGAAATTTCTATGAAAATGCATGTTATCAGGAAATATTCTTGTGTTTTGCAAACTTTTACACAGATGTAACATGATCTTGCATCAATTCACTCAAGTGGTTCAGGAGTAATTGCTGCATGTTTTCACAAGTGGACGGCAAGACAAGATTTAGTTGCAGAGGCAACTAAGGCTATCATTGAGAAAATCAGCATGCTCTTAAAATTATTTCATATTTGCATGCAGCTTGACCCGATATACGAGTCAGCCTCGTTGAAACGTAAGTATAAATGCAAAACAGGAAAATCACCACCTGCTACGATCTGCATTCTTGTATCCCAGTAAGAAAAGAAGATGGCGCGTTGCTGCACATTTTCTATAAATTTGTCTTTGAAACGCAGATGTAGTCTTCCAAAATCACCTCTGGTTATCGCTCATACGTGAAAGATAATCTACCCAACTGAGTTTGCTTTTCATTAGGGTATTTTCAAACTTACAGTCAGTCAGTTGGCTTCATGTTGAATTTAGTCAGATCTTCAACGCTCTAATATGATTAAGCAGTTTTGCAATTGCGGTGCTTCAAAATGCGACAGATTTAAGTATCCTTATCTCCCAGTTTGCTTTCAACACAGATTGTCTTGAAATCTGGCCATAGGTTACATAGTCCAATGTTTTGCTTATTGCCTGGAATTTCCTGTACATCTCTCAAGACATACTGAACAGTTCCATCTGCTTCACATTATTTCGAAATTGAGTGAAAGTAATTCGTGTTGGTACGGCTGCTTTGAATTACCACCTCTGTGATCTTTGCAATTAAACCCCATTTATTTAAATTAAAAAAAAACTTATGATTTTTTTTTATTTTATTTTCAAAAAAGTTCCTAATAGGGC